>CM038793.1:115764261-115838480 GCA_021764765.1 Vicia sativa
ATAAAATAAATTTTTTAGACCTAATTCTAAAAGAAAAATATTTTTGTGTATTTTAAAATATATTTTAAAGAATTAATTAGAAAAAAGAAAATTGAAAGAAAATGGAAAAATTAGGAAAAATGTTAGTAAGAAAAATTGCAAAAAAAATTAGGATTGGGGGTGCGAGGATTGAGCTGAGTATCCCACAATTTACTAAGGGCAGCTATACATCCCAGATGGATGTCTTTCTTGTTAGCTAAACTGACAATAACAATATATAATAAAAATAATTTTAAAATATATATTTAAAAGTGTCGAAACAACCTTGTGAAGGGTGAGACTTGATCCCGATTTAATTTCTACAAATGTTACCCGGCTTTTTATTAGGTAAAGGCTAAACAAACAACATCTATAGCTATATCCTGCTGATAAAAAAATGCAATATAATTTTATGAAATCATGGATCGATTGGGAATTGACCCGATCACAATATGCCATGGTTACATCTAATTTTAGCTATTTCGTGATGCCTAATTTGAAACTCGAAACCCTAATAATGGTGGATCCTCTATCCTGCACTTACAGTCCAATTAACCTATCTAGAAAGCTTCGAAACTTCATCACAAACACAAATATATGGTTCAATTCAATTAAATATGCATGAATATATGAAATCAAAATTGAAAAAGACTGTATAAACCGTGATTGTGTTTTTACGTTTTTGGATGTATGGATGGCTTGTGAACGTCTGGAATGAACCAGAGAGGATCAGGAAATGTGTTGGAATGCTTTGTTTGGCTTGGATGGATCCAACACCCTGGTTGCAAGTTACTTGAATGGCATAAATTTTTTGAGTTTTGCTTGAGTTCTTGGAGGCAAGGAATTCGTTCTTTTGTGATATGAGGTTGTTGTTTATATATAGAGGATGGAATTCGGTTAAGAAATTTGATCAAGAATCAAGCTTTGAATGCCAAAATATTTGATTTGAAATTTGCACCAAATATTGCCTTTTTTGGATTCAATCACATTTAATCTCTTGCCAATCTAATATTTTCGAAATTTACAGCTAGCTATTGGTTGCTTGGACCTCAATAAGCTTGGATTTAAACCTTGCTCTTATTGATTTGATTTTTTGCATTTTATTTTAATCAAAATTGAATTAAATTGAATTAATCCAAGAATAAATGAAGATATGGTGTGCAAATGGGGTTTAGAAGCTCTCGGAAATGTTAGAAACAAGTTTGAATTAAAGAAGTATAAGCCCATTTGGAAAATTTCCAAGTTTGGTCAATATTTTTTTCATGTACTTCTTCAAAATTTCCATTTTTCCCAAGCCCTAACTTGCTCAATTTTTATCATTTGGGAGTGTTCTTGGACTTTTTAGAAAGCTTAAGATGTCTTCTAAGAGCTCGTTTTGGTTTCATCTTCATTGAAGCTTTCATGTTCATGTAGACTTCTTTGGAAAAAGATGACTCTTTGTTGACTTTTAGAAGGACCTATAGTGTCTTGATCCATAACTTCCAAATGAAGCATTTTTGGGCAAAGTTTGTGAGACAGAAAATTGTAGAGAATTGAATTCTCTTTAAAATGAGATTTGGTGGAAAAATTTCTAATAAAGTATGTGAAAGTTCTGCTTGTTAAAATTTTTGTTGACTTTTTATCAAGAAACCCTAATTTAGAAACTTTGACTTTTGATCAAATCTTGAGTTTTCTTGATGAATCATGATCAACCTTTGATTAAATGATGTATGTGACTTCAAAATCTTGATGTTGACCAAAAATGATGAAGTCTAATTATATGTTGACCAGAGTTGATTTTTTTTGTCCAATACAACTGATTTTCAACCATCTGTGCAATTGATTCGAAAAACTTGAGTTGTGAGGCTTGAAACTTGACATGATTATCCCTTGATAAATATGAGGAGGTATGATGATCACTTGAGGCAATTGAACTCATCCTTGACTTGATAGAATCAAAACCCTAATTATGGGTTTATTTCTTAGAAGAGGGTTCATCTGGTCAACCCTTGAGGAATTCTTGAGTATGGAGATGTGGAGTGACTAGAGAAATAAGAGGGAAAATTTTGGGGTATAATAGTTGCCCATGTTCAATATTCTTGTACCTGAAGGTTTAGATCGGTATGCTTGCCTTTCGTGACCTGAAGGTAGAAGATGATTAAACACTCGAGTACACCTGAAAATTTGAACTTACTAGTGTATGGAATGAGATTGTCAGTTGACGATGTACTCGAATGGGCTTATGGATGTCATTTAGAGAAGTTGATGTTAGGGATCGAGTCGTACGTTAGACTCCATGTCTTTGAATGAGGTTACTTAGTACGTATTGATTTTTAACCAGATATGCAACATTCTGCAGGTGGAGAGATGACAATGTGTAGCCAGAGATGGGCTTAAAGATGCCATCTAGAGTAGTTGATGATAAGAGAGAGTCGGAATAAACCTTCGTCTTGGCTTTATCTGAAATGAGTATTCGTTAGGATGTAGATAATTTTCCGTCTTATTTCAGATATTAATCTGTATCCTACTATTTGTTGGTAAGCTCGTTTGGTCATTTAGACAGTTTTCACGTCTTGTTTCGGGCATTAATTTATGACCTTCTATCTAGGAGTTTGCGGATAATTTTCACCTATTTGAGAAATTAAACTAAGAGAATGAGATTAGTTCTATGCATGTTATGATGCATGCAAGTATGTAATGATGCTCATGAATGATATATGCACATGTTATGATTTTTTATGAATGATGTATGAATGTAGATGTTGTGGTGATTCAAAACATATCCATCTTGAAGAAGATGGGAATATTCTGTCGGGGATCTTTGATTTCTGCTTGTAGTTGTTGGAGACCCTGACTAGGGAATAAGAGAGATGTGAATTCCTCCGATGCACTATATGACCAAGTTCTAGGTCTGGATATTGATGTTGTTGGGGAATGATAATCCTTGAGAGATACTCAACGGGGGATGAACATCTCGTGTACGAATATTGATGGGGAATGATGTGATCTTGTATAATTTATTACTGCTCGGAGACTGACATAATAAGTTGGTTGATAATTGGTTACTGCTCGGGGACCAATGTAACAAGGTTGACGTTCACTGCGCGGGGACTGACGTGACAATGTAGAAGATCACTACTCGGAGACTAATGTGATGAGTTGATATGATCACTTCTCAGGGACTAATGTGATGAGTTGATAAGATCACTGTTCAGGGACTAAAATGATGAGTTATACAATTACTGCTCGGGGTCTAATGTGATGAGTCGATACTATCACTGCTCGATGACTAATGTGATGAGTTGATAGCATCACTGCTCGGGGACTCACGTGATGAGTTGATACGATCACTTCTCGAGGACTAATGTGATGAGTTGACACGATCACTGCTCAGGGACTAATGTGATGAGTTGATAGGATCACTGCTCGGGGACTAACGTGATGAGTTGATACGATCACTACTCGGGGACTAATGTGATGAGTTGATATGATCACTTCTCAGGGACTAATGTGATGAGTTGATATGATCACTGCTCGGGGACTAACGTGATGAACATAAGCGTTGGACATTGCTGAAAGGAGAAGGTAGAGTAATAGTCTTGTTGGGAAATCTGTGTCTATCGGGGGAGCGATGGCTTTGTGGGGATTGTAGAGATTATAGTGTGGGGATATTTTTGTAAACTGACTATGCGGGGACGTGTTGGTGACTTGGGTTGTTATCCCAATTCCTATAGTCTGTAGTAACTTTTGTTTCTGTTCGCTTTTCGTGTATTTGTGAACAGATATTTATCGTCAGATGCATATAATCATTCAAAGAAATAATTAGACTTATGCAAACAAAACAGATAAAAGTAAAAAGTTTGAAATTAGATAAGGAGGACTGTATTAATTTTGAAAAGGGGCCTAGAGATAGGCAGTTCGTATACAGAGTGACAAATATCCTAGTAAGAGGAAATTGTCGAAAACATTTGGAAAATAGTAAAAGCTATGTGGAAACAATCTTGTCAAGTTTCAACTATGTTATTGCTCATATATTTTCGACTATCTCATCTCCTTGCTGCCAGAAGGTGATTAAACTTATTTGCACTATTTGAAGTTGATAGTAGCGTAGTCTGTAAGTAGATGATCTCGTCGAGACATAGTCGTACGCTTTAATCCCTAATTTTTTCCTAGACTGCCCTTTCGGGTTTTTAGTCTACCGGGATACCCTGTTTTGCCCAAGCCGCCTTTGTAGGTTTTCGGCTTGCTGGGTGTACATCTTTTATATATGTCCCTAACTTTTTCCTGAACACTTTTGGTTCGCCGGGACGCCCTTATTTTTCCCTAGGCCAGTCAACCTAGCGGGTCTCGCTTATGCGTAGTATTTTTTGACTATTTCTGCATTCACAGGGTGCGGGAAGTCTTCTCCATCCATAGTGCTCAGTATCATGGCTCCGCCGAAAAAGATTGTCTTGACTACAAATGGTACCTAATAGGTGGGAGTCCATTTTCCCATGGGATCACCTTGTGGTAGGATGATGCGCTTGACTACTAGATCGCCAACTTGGTACACTCGGTGCTTGACTTTCTTATTGAAGGCTTTGATCATTCGTTTTTGATATATCTGTCCATGGTAGATAGTTGTGAGTCGTTTTTCATCGATCAAGTTTATCAGGTTAAGTCGAGTCTGGACCCATTCATCTTCGTCTAACTATGCGTCCTTCAATACTCTGAGTGAGGGAACCTAAACCTCAATGGGTAGAACCGCTTCCATACCATATATGAGAGAGAATGGGGTTGCCTCTGTAGATGTTCATACTGAAGTGCGATAACCATGGAGAGAAAATGGAAACATATCATGCCAATCTTTATACGTCACTATCATCTTATGTATGATTTTCTTAAGATTTTTGTTGGCATCTTCCACTACGCCATTAATTTTTGGCCGATATGGAGAAGACTTGTGATGCTTTACCTTGAACTACGTGCAGAGTTCGGTGATCATCTTGTTATTGAGATTGGTACCATTGTTTATGATAATCCTTTCGGGGACATCATATCGACAGATGAGATTATGTTTGATGAATCGAGCCACAACATTCTTGGTAACAGATGCGGACGAGGCTGCTTCTACCCATTTGGTAAAGTAATGAATAGCAATGAGGATGAAACGATGTCCATTAGAAGCGATAGGTTTGATTTCTCCAATCATGTCAATGCCCCACATCGTGAAAGTCCACAACATTCAATGGAACTAGAGGTACATGTACTTTATCTGCGTATATCTGACATTTGTGACATGATCGAGAATATCGATAGCAATCGGCTTCCATAGTGAACCAATAGTAACCTGCTCTTAGAATCTTCTAAGCCATTGTATGTCCACTGGAATAAGTACCAAATGCACCTTCATGCAACTCTTCCATAATTTGTTCGACTGTCTTCTGATCAACACATCGGAGTAAGGCTAAGTCATGGTTGCGTTTGTATAAAATGTCGTTACTGAGAAAGAATTTGGCGGCGAATCTTTTTAGGAACTTCTTATCATTGATAGATGGCCCTTCAGGGTATTCTTGAGCCTCAAGATACCTCTTTACTTCGTAGAACCAATAATTCTCTTCTACTCCTTCAGTATCAAGTTCACAATAATATGCTGGTTCGTCTAGTCTTTCAATAGTAATTTGTGGAGCCTCGTTGTCCCATCTAACTTTGAACATAGAAGACATGGTAGCCAATGCGTCTGCCAGCTGATTCTCTTATCGTGGGATGTGCTCGAAAGTGATTTCTTCAAAGTATGGGATCATATTTAACACATGTTCTCGATATGGAATGAGATTCGGATGCTTTGTGTCCCATTCTCCCTTAATCTGACTAATCACCAAAGCCGAGTCTCTGTATACTTGCAAGAATTTGATCCTCAAGTCAATAGCAACTTTGATACCCATAATGCATGCCTCGTATTCGGCCATATTGTTGGTGCAGTCGAAACATAATTTGGCGGTGAAAGGTGTATGGTCGTCGTTGGCAGATACAATCACAGCGCCAATACCGTTGCCAAGTGCGTTATAAGCTCCATCAAAGACCATGGTCCATCGGGATCCTGGCTCAGGTCCTTCATCTGGTCCAATCTCTTTGTAATCGGTGACTAACATAATATCCTCGTATGGGAACTGGAAATGCATGGAATGATAGTAATCTACAACTTTATGAGCCAAATGATCAGCTACCACACTTCCTTTGATTTCCTTCTGAGTAGTATACTGGATGTCGTATTCGGTCAAGATCGTTTACCATCTTGCTCTTCTTCCGGAGAGATAAGGTTTCTCGAATATGTATTTTATTGGATCCACCTTAGAGATCAACAAGATAGTGTGAGTCAACATATACTGTCTTAGTCGGCGAGAAACCCAAGCCAAAGCACTGCAAGTTTTCTCGAGTTGTGGGTATCTTGTTTCATAGTCGGCAAACTTTTTGCTAAGGTAGTATATTGCATACTCTTTTGGACCAGACTCGTCATGTTGCCCCAACACACACCCCATTGAATTCTCTAATACTGTTAAGTACATGATGAGAGTTTTTCCATCAACTGGTGGCATCAGGATAAAAGGTTCTTGTAGGTATTCCTTGATTTTGTCAAAAGTTGTCTGACAATCGTCGTTCCATTTTACTATATTTTTCTTCAGTAACTTAAAGATTGGCTCACAAGTAGCAGTTAAATGTGCAATATATCTGACAATATAATTTAGTCTTCCTAAGAAACCTCTAACTTCCTTCTCGATACGGGGAACCGGTGTTTCTTGAATATCTTTAACCTTATCAGGGTCAACTTCGATACCTTTACCACTCTTAACGAATCCTAGGAGTTTGTCGGATCTGACTCCAAATGTGCATTTGCTCGAATTCAGTCTTAATATGTATTTCTTCAGTCTATCAAACAGGTTACACAAATGACCAAGATATTCTTCTTCGATTTGTGATGGAGCTATCATGTCGTCGACGTAGACCTCTATCTCGTGATGGATCATATCATGGAATAAAGCTACCATAGCATGTTGATATGTGGCGCCAACATTCTTCAACCCAAACGACATGACATTGTAACAAAAAGTGCCCCATAGTGTAACGAAAGTAGTCTTTTCCATGTCTTCGGGAGCCAACTTGATCTGATTATATCCGGAGAAACCATCCATGAAAGATAAAACCTTATGTTGAGCGGTATTATCAACCAAAACATCAATATATGGAAGCGGGAAATCATCTTTCAGGCTTGCCTTATTCAGATATCAGTAGTCCACGCACATGCGCACCTTGCCATCCTTCTTAGGTACGGGCACCATGTTTGCAACCCACTGTGGATAAGAAGTAATGGCTAAGAAACCGACATTGAACTGCTTCATAACTTTGACTTTAATTTTCTCAGACATCTCAGGACGCATACAACGAACCTTCTGCTTCACAGGGAGAAAACCTTCTTTCGTTGGTAGTCTATGTACCATAATGTCGATATCTAAACCTAGCATATCTTCGTAGGATCAAGCAAAGATCTCGATCTAATCTCGCAGCATCTGGATCAATCATTCTTTAACACTATTCTCAAGACCCGCTCCTATCTTAATTTCTTTTCTGTCTTCATTGATACCTAGATTTACAACCTCGACTAGCTCTTCGTGTTGCTGTATAGCCTTTTCCTCTTGCTGTAGTAGTTTGGCAAGTTCTCCTGGTACTTCATAATCTTCCTCACCTTCATCTTCGGCTTGGTAGATCAGATTATCAAATTCATATTTAGTAATAGTAGAGTCGTTATCGATGAGATCTGGAGCTAATGTGGATCTGCAGTTTATTATATGGGCGTGTGTAAGAACACATAGCTTTTGAAAAGGTGATAAGATAAAAAGAAAGACAGGGAGCACAATATTTGAATGCAAAAATCCAATGATTTATTGAATGAAAATATGAGAATGACAAATAATAACCCTCACAAACGAGTCGTGGTGCCCCGTGCAAGCCACTAGGCTTAGAGTTCTATTGTTCGAAGCGTAAAAGCAAAAGCGTAAAACAGAAAAACAATTACTCCTGTCTAAAGGAGATTGGCATAACATCCTTAGTCGTCCAATTGTTGAGTCCATCGACAGGAGTTGGGAAGATCCAATTGTTGATGTCTAAGTCACCATCATCATCTTCTATAGCATGAATTCCATTCTTTTTGATGTGGAACGGAGGTCCACCGGCACATTCGTGGAATATCATCTTGTAACCTTTGGAGGCAAAACCCAAACGAGTCTTTTTCAAATTTGAATGGAAAATCCATTAGCTGACCCCAAACGGTACATCCTCCTTCTTCAACTATAGCTCTGGCGTCTTTCAGCGAGGCCATCTTTGGTGGAACTCTAGTAACCTTAGGAGTGATAGGAGAGCCGCCAGACATGACTCATGGAACTACTTCAAAAGCTTGACAAAAAGTCTCGATAAATTCGCCTTCCATTTCAATGTATCAGAATGACTGTAGATGACTCACCGGATATTCTTCTTCTCCGCATATTGTAACGATCTTTCCCTTCACTGGGTACTTCAGTTTCTGATGCAAATTTGAGGTAACAGCGCCTGCCCCATGTATCCAAGGGCGTCCGAGCAGGCAAGAATAAGTTGGGCGAATTTCCATCATAAAGAAAGTAGAATCAAAAGTCTGGGAACCAACTTTGATCGACAAGTTAAGCTCTCCAAGTACTATTATCTTTGAACCATCAAAAGCTCTTACGAATATGTCATTGGGTTTCATGACCACTTCTTCAACATCAAGTCGATCGAGAGCACTCTTTGGTAGGACGTTCAGAGCAGAGCCAGTATCCACCAATACGTGAGATAATGTAGTGCCCTTACACCTTATAGAAATGTGCATGGATTTGTTGTGTTTCCTTCCAACATGGGTCAGATCAGCATCAGAAAAGCCTAAACCATTGTCTATAGTCATGTTAGCAATACAACTTTCGAATTGGTCAGCAGAAGTGTCTTGCGGTATATGAGCATTCTTCAGAAACTTCACCAAGGATTTAGCATGAGCCTTAGAGCACAATAATAGAGCTAGCATTAAAATCCTAGATGGGGTTTGTCCCAACTGCTCCAGTACATTGTAGTTGCTCTTTTTAATGATCTTTAGAGTTTCCTCCATTTCTTGCTTGGAGGTATCTTCAGCAACTTCCTTTGGTACTTCTATCTGAGCAGGTTCAGTCACTTTCTCTTTCCCTCGAGCCTCGAGAGTTGTTTCAGTAGCAATAATGCAAAGTGGTGTAGTAGTGTCTTTTGGAGGAGAGGTATCTGGAGAAAACACTCTTTTGGTTCTGGTTACTTTGCTTGATCTGCTGATATTGTCAACATCAAGACTGGTGGCTTCAATGGTTAATGGCTCTTGCTTGACACTATAATAGTAAACTTCGGCTTCATAATTCCAAGGTATAGCTTTGCCAGAGGAATATGGAAGTGATTTGGGAGAGGTAATAATAAGAGGTGCCACTCTAGGTGCAAGATCAACAGAGGTGATCCTTATTGTGTTTACATTAACATATTCTTCTGGATAATCATCATCTACCCATCTGGTTTCCTTGATGTCTTCGAATGCAATCTTGTAGCTTTTAAGGGCGGTATATTTCACCATGAAATCAAATTTCCCGCTTGGCTTCCCCAAGGTATCCCAGACTTCTGGTACGGCTTCGCTTATATCTTCGATCTTCAAGCTTTTGGAAACATCTTCGCACAAACTTTCTACAAAATGAGTCTTCATGAATATCACTTCTCGATTGTCTATCAGGCGTTGAATACCTCTCTTCAACCAGGCACACCCATTGGGCTCGGACGTGCAGTAACAACAATTGTCAAAACATCCTAGAAATAAACCAGCTTGTAGAAGATTCTTCTTAACAGTCATCAGGGGATTAGTCAACTCATTTACAACAAATACATATGAGTCGTTATCAATGGCGTTGGTACCCTTTCCATGACCGGGCATTGGTGCGTTGATCATATTTGGAGTTCAACATGAGGGTCGAATTCAATTTCCCGGGCTTCAATCATGTCTTGGATCTTATTCTTCAGGGTCAAACAATTGTTGGTGTCGTGCCCTGGGTTATTGGAGTGGTATGCACACCGTGCATTAGGGTTGTACTTTGGAGAAGAAGTGTTGACATGCTGAGGCTGACCTCTCAAAGTAATCAACCCTTCTTTCAACACGTGTTATAGTGCTTAAGACAACGACATGTTGATCTTCGTGAATTGTCTTCTTGGTACTTTTTTCCTACGCGTGTTGTCTTGTTGAGGTTGCACTGGTGTGGGATTTGAGATCAGGACTGCCCCCACATATTGATGGAGATCACCTTTGTCATGGTTATTTTGACCATACACAGCATTGGCTTCTTTCTTCCCACCAAAATATCTCTTCACAGCATTTGAAGATGTTTCGAGTTAAATCTTTCCACTCTTGATTCCAGCTTCAACACGTTCGCCTGTCAATATCAGCTTGGTGAATCTGGCTGAAGAGTTTCCCTATTAAAAAATGCTGGTTGGACTCTGCTTTCTAGATCTCTCCATTTCTGAGCGTACTCTTTGAATTTCTCATCACGGCCCATAGACATACTCTATAGTTGCTCACGGGTTGGTGCCAATTCAGCATTGTATTGGTACTGTTTGTAGAAAACATCGGCTAACTCATTCCAGGTATGAATGTGAGTATTCTTTAGCTGATAATACCATTCTAACTGTGCTCCGGACAGACTCTCTTGGAAGAAATGCATCCATAATTTCCTGTCAGCAGTGTGGGGTTGAATCTTCTGAACATAGGACTTTAGATGAAGTTTTGGACAGGAAACACCATCATATTTGGCAAAAGTAGGAACTTTGAACTTGCGGGGAATGACCACTCCAGGAACCAAGCTTAAATCATCAATATTCAACCCTGACATTTTCAGATTTTTCACAGCATTCATACGGTCTTTAAGTTTCTTATACTTCTCGTTGTCATGAGGGTACTGCTCGCTCATATAGTCTTCTTCCTCTTCTTCTTGAGACCCATGATGACTTCCTTCATCGGCCTTGACGCTTCCTTCAGTTTCGTCGCTCTTGTCTGAGAACTCAAGCTGTCTGACCACTTTGACTAAAACTTTGTACCTTTTCCCCATGTTGAGAATACCAATGGTCTTGTTGCTTTTATTCTTGACGATGAGCTCTTTTGGATCTTCGTGTCCTTGGGCCAAGTTGGTGAACATCTCTTGGAAGTGAGCGTCTGAGCCTGGAGATCTTTGACATTTTGTTCGAAAGCCATTTCCGCTGAAATAAGCAGCGAGAAAATAAGAAAATTGGTCTTCAGAGTACTTGTTTTGACATGATATGCTATGATGTTCAATGTTATGCAATGAAATGCAATGTTTTCAAGGACCTTGGGAATTTAAATTTGGTAAACAAGAAAGAAAAAACTTTTATTAGTATATTGGTAAATACAAAATGAATTTTAAGCTCAAAAATAAATTCCTAATACTTTGGCCTCCCACGGACGCTTCCTCTTTATGTTGACGTAGGTGTTAATGCTCTGTTCCTCTTGAAGTTGCTTCGTTAGCTCTAATATTCTTTTCTCGCTTGCATAGCACTAGGCTTCGAAAGTATCCCTTTCTTCTTTGAGATGAATTCAAGATCTCTTCAATTCTTCGAAATCAATAGGCATGTATGGATGGAGAATTGTATAAGATTCGTCGCCTTCAACAATAGGTTCCATAATCACCGGTAGAATAACAGCATATGGCATCATGAGATATTAAGCGCGAGCCTGCAACCATTTGAGTTAAGGTTCCCAAGGAATGGAATTTTTATGCCCCAAGGTCTTGGTATCAGTTTTCTTCACCATGCCCCAAGCGTGCACAAATCTTTGGTGGTAACCTTGGAGATCGCTGTCATAGTCGAATACAATGCCTTGGATAAGTATATCATAAGGACCATCTCTTCGAGCATAACCAAACTGTCGTAACGCTTGAGAAGGGTTGTAAGTGATTCTTCCCCTTATGCCAAGGAGTGGTACATTAGGGAATTATCCACAACGCTCAATGAAAGTGAAATCCTTTTTAGAGTAAAGACACCAACTAATATCTAAATGAGAGAGTGACATCAACCTTTGAGACCACTTCAGACCTTGTTCATTCTTCATCAGTGATCGAGGAAGGTGCGAAATAAACCACCTGGATTATAACGGTATACAATACATAAGAGTTCCTTGTCTTTTCATAGTACGAGTGTGGAGAGAATGCAAAATATCTCCAAGTAAGGTAGGCACAGGGTTATGAGCGAGGAATATCTTGATGGCGTTCATGTCTATGAATTGACCCAGATTAGGAAATAGTACCAACCCATAGATTAGCAAAGCCAAAATGTCTTGAAAAGTGTGGAAACACATAGCCTTTAAGAATTCTCGAGCCTTATTTATCAGAAATTTAGCAAGCAAACCCTTAACTCCACTTCTTGTTTCCCAATTAGCTTCAATGTCTGACCACTTTAGATGTAAAGTTGCTACAATGTCTTCAAACCTTGGAACTTTTTCTGAACCAGTGAAAGGTATTTGATCAATAATGGGTATCCCAAGTAGCTTAGATAACTCTTCCATTGTAGGTACCAATTGATAATCTGGAAAAGTAAAGCAATGATGCTTCGGATCAAAGAACTGGAATAGGACGCTCATCATATCTTCTTTAAAACCGGAAGTAACCAAGTCGAGTAGATAACCATGCCTCTTGATGAAATGAGCATGATCGGGAACTTGTGAGACTAATTCCTTGAGTTGGGAAGGTATACCCATGAAGTTGATTCGAACAGTCTTCTTGGAAGCCATAACCCTACAAAATAGAGCAAAGATAAATCCCAGGTCCTTGATGTGGTTAGAAATGTTACAATGATATGCTGTTATGATGTCATGATGTCATGTTTAAATAGCAAGCACAAGCAATTCACACGCCAGCCCTAGGTTTAAGGCTTGCATGAGGTATAGGTGTCTACCCTACTGGAGTTTAAGTTGGTTCAACCTGTCCTATAATTGTTACCGGGTTCTAGGAATCTCATATCACATATCTTTCTCGCATGCTTTATTTCAATACGACTACCAAATGGTCGACCGAAACATCCCGAAAATCGAATCTCAATGAGCGTAGCATCGAGTATCAACCAACCTCAGTCTGCACCGAAGCCGGCTATCTCACTACCGTCTAATGGCTAAGTGGGTTAATTAGATTCTAAAAGTTTAGTTAGTGCTTGATGACACCATGCAGATGCCAAATATTTCCTCAAGTGAACATGAGGAACATTAGGACATCCAAAATGTCGCACTAACCGTATCCATCATTTTAACTTTTTCGGTCTATATAAGAGAGTCGCGATGATCTATTGCTACTTACCTAAGGAATCTTGGATCCGGGTGTAGGATCCCCCATAAGTA
This sequence comes from Vicia sativa, assembly GCA_021764765.1. Taxonomy (NCBI): domain Eukaryota; kingdom Viridiplantae; phylum Streptophyta; class Magnoliopsida; order Fabales; family Fabaceae; genus Vicia; species Vicia sativa. The sequence goes on from CM038793.1 coordinate 115,777,697, forward strand.
TTATACCCAAGCAACCCTTAAAATTAAATCAGACAAAGCAATCAGAAAGCAATAAAGGTGATCTAAAACCCTTAGGTAACCTCTCTCTAGGTAGTCTCCCTAATAGAGTCCCCAATTCTGTAACACGGTGGGAGAACTGACTTGTTTGTTTTGTGTTTTATAGCAAATGTTGCGGATAGCAAGAGTCTCCACCAACTTTTCTTTTATCCAATAAAGGAAAGGTGAAAAGAACAGGAAAGACCTTTTATCAATTCTGAGTTCGGGAGGTAATTATGAAAAGGAAAGGTGTTAGCACCCTTTCCATCCGTAGTTATCTACGGGCTCTTAATTGCTTAGCTCTCTTTTGAAAAATTTCTTTTTGTGTGTATGTGATTTGAAAAAAAGTATTTCTCTTTGACTTCGTAATGATTCTTGTCTCAGTCCTCAAGAATGTATACGAAGTGTTCGAAAATATTTGTTTGGAAAATATTTAAATTTGTAATGATTCTCGTTGGAATGTATACAAAGTGTTTTGTTTGAAAATATTCATGAAAATAAGTGTGAGGTGTGAAAATGACTTTGATTTGGATTGAGCAAGCAATTTAGAGTCTTTATTACCTACTCAGAATAGTTTTTTCTGGTTATGAGCGCTATCTATACCAACATTTGGTAGGTAACACTATCCACTGGATGTGAAGGGACAATCGTAGGGTCATGGTATGGTCATTGATCGGTGGTTTTTACACAGTTATTTAGCATTGAGTTTCGTTATCGTTTCTTTTATTTGTCTTGTGTTATATGTCTTTTTATCGCATTTTACGCTTTGGTTATGTGTTTAAGTGTTTTCAGGGATAGAAGAATGAAATAGAACAAATCGGGACAAAAGAAGTGCAAAAAATCAGAATATTAGAGGCTACAGAAGAATCAACACGGGCACCCGTGTGAATCAACACGGCCCGTGTTGAAAATCCAGTGGAAAGTGAAAATTAGCCCAAGTCAGTGGATCAACACGGGAACCCGTGTTCATCAACACGGCCCGTGTTGATTGGCCTGGAGAGTTCCCTTGGATTTTGAAGACCAACACGGGCACCCGTGTTAATCAACACGGCCCGTGTTGATGGACGCGGGAGGAAACTTTATTTTTTGAGTTTTGGATCTCTTCTTTGTCATTAAGGGTATTTTGGACTTTGGCTAATATTGGGATGTGACTGAGACTATTAGAAGGAATTTTGGGAAAAGAGAAGCACTTTTGAAATTAGGAAAAATATCACGGAGGAGGAGGCGAGAGGAATTCGGAGACGGCGAGATTCAAGGGCAGCCACCATTGAAGATCAAAGTCATCATAATTCTTTGTAATGTTTAACACTTATTTGTTGTTTTCTTCTAATATTATGAGAGGCTAAACCCCTCAATGCTAGGGGGTGGTCCTGGTTTGATGATTGTATGAATTCTGATTCTTGATTTCCTTAATGCATGTTTATCTATTTCAATTTAATTGTGTGGTGTTCTTAAGATTATGTATCGGACAAATACATGTATACCTATGACTAACAATTGGCAGGACTGTGATTGTTAGGGTTTCTACACAATTAGGTTATTAGGAGTCTCACCTAGGACTAGGAACTCTTTTTAATCACTTGAATTCTCGATATCGTTATGGTTAAAACTAAGAGTTGTTCGAATGGACATTTGAATAAGGATTAGGGTTTTAATAGTGTCTTCATTAAGGACTTAAGGAAGAACAATCTAGAGATAGGTAATTGATAGTTTTCATATGCAATGAGGAAATCTGAATTTAGATCATAGTTTTGTTAAATCAACCACTCACCCTAGCATCATTCTCATTATATTTCATCAGTCATCACTTGTTACAAGCGTAATTGAAAGTTTTAAAATCAACCAAACCATTGTTTTTGTTCAATTGAATTAAGAGCACGAATAAGTATTTACCACGCAGTCCTCGAGATCGATACTTGGGGAAACTCATTATAACTACATCGGTGAAAATAGTACACTTGCTATTTTTCCGATCAAGTTTTAAGCGCCGTTGGGACCGCCAAATCTTGATTTACTCTTAGTTTTCTGAAATTTTATTGCTCGCAATTAAAATTTTCTATTTATTGTTTATTTATTTTCTATTAAATTGTACTAGAACTAATATTGTGTCTAACATTTTATGCGAGGTCGGCCTCGTGAGATATCTTTTAACGAAATAGAGAGAACCCTGCTCGTGAAAGCAAACAAGCAAGGGGCCGAGGAAGGAGATAGGAATTCAACACACTCCAACTCGGTCGAAGGCGAACCAATGAATCCACCTCGAGAGATTGCTAGGGGATTATGGAGGGACGAATGCACCGGAGGAAGACTAACCATTTTCAACCAACGGTGAATGTTCCTTTCACTCCACCCGAGCACCATCACTCGGTTGGAGAAGAGATCCTTCTCGAAGGGTTAATGAAGATGCTAACAAGCATTTGCAACGATTTCGACTATGAGCACCACTCAAATTGATGGGCATCTTGAAGAAGAAAAAGTTGCGAATGTTTCCGTTCACCTTGGCGAGATGAAGCGGAGGTGGTTCTATTCTCTTCCGGCGGTAGCATTACATCTTGGGAAGATATGGAAACAACATTCCTCAATGAGTATTTTCCGGTCGGTGTTCATGAGGAAAAGATATGAGATCACAATTTCAAGCAGAAGGAGGGTGAATCATTAGGAGACTCTTTCAAGAGATTTAAGAGACTCTTGGTGGCGTGCCCTACTCATAACTTGGATCAGACTGAGCAGATGCAGATGTTTGTGAATGGTCTGAGAATCAAAACAAAGCAACTCATTGACACAGCAGCTGGTGGCTCATCCAACTTCTCAATAGCCATTGGTATCAAGAAGATTATTGAAGCTATAGCTGCAAATGAGCATCTGGAATTATATGACAGGGCTGCAAGCAAACCAGAGGGAGTGATTGATTTGAAGTTGGAAGTAAATAAACAACTCAAAATCGAAGAGGCGATAGCTGTAGAAGTGGAGAAAAAGCTTAAAGCTATGAACATGGGCACTCAACAGGTAGCACAAGTTAAAAATGTGGTGTGTGACATTTGTAATGGACCGCACATGACTGCACAATGTCTTGCAACTCCAAAACAAATTGAGGAGATAAAATTCTTGAGGCGAATAATCCTTATTCTAACACCTATAACCACGGTGGAAGAATCATCCGAACTTTGCTTGGAAAGATCGTGACAACAAGCTCCTCGGGCGAGAATGGGAAGTGGCATTTGAAAAGATGGCTTCCACACTTCCCAATTCAAGAAGAAACACGAAGCAATCACAGAACACCACTTGCGATTAAAAATTTGGAGGTTCAAATGGGGCGATTGTGCAACAAGTACCAATGCAAGCACAAGGCAATCAGAAGAACCATGAGAATGTGAATCTGTCACAACGGGGTGCAAATGTTTCCAAAGAAAGAAGATGAGGTAAAAGTTGATGATGAACTTATAGAAGTGGATTTAGAAGTGAGAGAGAACAATAGGAAAAAGGAAGAAGTGGCGCTACCGGTGAAGCCATCCGAAAAAGTAAACACGTGATTAGGCTTCCATATCCCTGAGTGGCAAAGAAGGACGAAAAAGAAAGAGTTCGATAAATTTGTAAAATTTTTCAAGAAGCTAGAGATCAACATACCTTTGTTTGAAGCACTCGAGAAAATGCCTTTGTACACAAAATTCATGAAGGAGATCCTATCAAAAAAGAGGCCAACAGATGATGAACATGGACTCGTTGATGAAAAGTTGTGTGCAATCGCACCCGAGAGAAAAATACATCAGCGAAGGATCTGGATCGGTGGCAATACCATGCACCATAAAATAAAACTTTCAAAAGGGTTCTAATTGATTCTGGCTCTAGTGTGAGTTTAATGCCATTATCAATTTTCAAGAGGCTTGGCATTGAAAAGATAAGCGGGAGTAGAACAAAATTAAAATTTGCTGATCACACCATCAAGAAGTCTTATGGGGTAGATGAAGATGTGTTGGTCGAGATTGAAAAATTTGCTTTTCCGGTGGATTTCCAGATCATGGACATACCTGAAGATGAATAGACCCCGATCATTCTTGGTCGACCTTTTTTATTGACTAGCAGGTGCAATTTTGATATTGAGACAGGTCATCTCACGCTAAAGTATTTTGAAGAGGAGATAACCATGAAGGTGTTTGAGGTCCAGGAACAAGGTGCAGGTGAAAATAATCAATTTTACATTGGTGCGTCAAAATTGAGGAGAGAGCAAAATTTCAAATTCACTCCACAAGAAGTCTCGGGAAGAATCTCTCGTGGCATCAATTAAAGTTCCCAAGTTCATCAAGAAGCCAAGCGGGGAAGAAGGTAGACAAAGGTGAGAAGATGAAAGTTGGAAGTAACGTGAATCACGTGGTTCGGCTCTTGAGGGTTGAATTTTGGGCTCGGAGTACAAGCACCAAGGTGTGGAAGAAAACTACCCCGTAAGGGGACCCGTCGAGCCATGCGGCGTTAAGCAGCGCTACGTGGGAGGCAACCCGTTTTCATAACTTAGTTTTCCTTTGTGTTTTGTTTGCAGGTAATAAAAAGGGATGATATCTTGCGAAAGCTAGGAGGTAGCAACTGGTGTTGCATCACCCTTTGTGAGTCACTTCTCTCGAGTTTGATCTGAAACATTGAGGTCAATGTTTAGTTCAAGTTTGGGGGAGGTTTTATTGCTTTGTTTGATTTTATTGCTTTGTTTGATTTTTGTTAAGTTGATGATAAATGCTGTGTAATAACACTAGTAGAAATTCTCCCAAATCTTCTGAGTTCTTGACCAAAAATTTTGTTTTGTTTTACACAAGAGCTTGTATTTTAACAAAGGTCGGGGTTGATATTGTGTGAGATGCAGGGATGATTGTTTGAAGGTAGGAAAGTCAGAATAATGTGACATTGATACGAATCCAACGTGTCGATTCGTACTAAAGTGCTTAAGGTCTGCGAAGTACTCCTTGAATAGTTTATCTATACAGTCTGGCATAATTTTGATTCACATGCAGGTATGAGTGGTTGAGAATCAAATAAAAATGGCAGTGGATGATGAAAAGACGGTAAAAGGCAACCGGCCCGCTAAGTTGGGTAGCCTCACCGAGTTATTCATTGAAGGGGTTGATCCCCAAACGTCGTCCAGTAAAAGGACAATAAATAACCAAAAGGTTTGAAAATTTCATCGATATTAGAAAATGGAAAATGTTGTTCGTTTGGTGCCTAAATAAGTGAAGTTCTTGGCTAGTCATATGCATGTGATGATTATCATAATTCCCAGTGCCTTAATCTGATTGTGCGAATGAAAGAGGAGGAAAAGCGGAAATAGAGTATTTAAGTGCGAAGCATAGTTGGAAGGTGTTTTAGTTTCATGTGAATGCTGAGCGCACTACTTTCTGAGCAATAAGAACTGAACTCGCGCATATGAGTACCGATCTGCTTTAATTTTCATTAGCTTTCGTTAATCGTCGCTGAGGTCAACAGTTTATGTTTGGGGGAATTTGATCGGTGGTTTTTACACAGTTATTTAGCATTGAGTTTCGTTATCGTTTCTTTTATTTGTCTTGTGTTATATGTCTTTTTATCGCATTTTACGCTTTCAGGGATAGAAGAATGAAACAGAACAAATCGGGACAAAAGAAGTGCAAAAACCACGGGCACCCGTGTGAATCAACATGGCCCGTGTTGAAAAGCCAGTGGAAAGTGAAAATTAGCCCAAGTCAGTGGATCAACACGGGCACCCGTGTTCATCAACACGGCCCGTGTTGATTGGCCTGGAGAGTTCCCTTGGATTTTGAAGACCAACACGGGCACCCGTGTTAATCAGCACGGCCCGTGTTGATGGACGCGGGAGGAAACTTTATTTTTTGAGTTTTGGATCTCTTCTTTGTCATCAAGGGTATTTTGGACTTTGGCTAATATTGGGATGTGACTGAGACTATTAGAAGGAATTTTGGGAAAAAGAGAAGGCACTTTTGAAATTAGGGAAAAAATATCACAGAGGGAGGAGAGCGACAGAGAGGAATTCGGAGACGGCGAGATTCAAGGGCAGCCACCGTTGAAGATCAAAGTCATCATAATTCTTTGTAATGTTTAACACTTATTTGTTGTTTTCTTCTAATATTATGAGAGGCTAAACCCCTCAATGCTAGGGGGTGGTCCTGGTTTGATGATTGTATGAATTCTGATTCTTGATTTCCTTAATGCATGTTTATCTATTTCAATTTAATTGTGTGGTGTTCTTAAGATTATGTATCGGACAAATACATGTATACCTATGACTAACAATTGGCAGGATTGTGATTGTTAGGGTTTCTACACAATTAGGTTATTAGGAGTCTCACGTAGGACTAGGAACTCTTTTTAATCACTTGAATTCTCGATATCGTTATGGTTAAAACTAAGAGTTGTTCGAATGGACATTTGAATAAGGATTAGGGTTTTAATAGTGTCTTCATTAAGGACTTAAGGAAGAACAATCTAGAGATAGGTAATTGATAGTTTTCATATGCAATGAGGAAATCTGAATTTAGATTATAGTTTTGTTAAATCAAACCATTGTTTTTGTTAAATTGAATTAAGAGCACGAATAAGTATTTACCACGCAGTCCTCGAGATTGATACTTGGGGAAACTCATTATAACTACATCGGTGAAAATAGTACACTTGCTATTTTTCCGATCAGTCATCAAAGGCAACATTGTAAGGATACCTTAGTAATTTGAAGGGACGATCATCACTTATTTCAAGGCAACAACCAAGGGACGAGATCATATATTTGTAGGCAACATCGAGGGTCATTGAGGGACTATGATCTTTATATTGAAGGGACTGTGATGATGTTATTCGTAAGCGTCTTTGCTAATGGTGCCCCTACATTCGAGGGACATGACCATGTTTATCTGAAGGCAATAAGAGAGGATACCCTAAGGGGGTGCAAGTGTGAGAAGTGTGTTCAATTCAGTTATTTTATCTTTGATTAGGGTTATCTAAGATTGATTGATTAATCTTGCCATACAATCCTATTAGCATACATCTAAACAGTTAATAGTTGCGGGAAAGTAAAGACAAAAAAGTAAAGATCCTACGCAATTACATGGCTTTTGGGAAGTTGCATAATAAAGGTGCATAAAGTAAATGTCCTAATTATCTATTACATCTCATGAGCATATACATAAATGATAAAAGGAATGTGCGCGAAAAAAATTATACATCCCGGAGAAGTTTTTGAAAAAGAGTTAGTAAAAAGTTTGAGGTTAGTGCAGGGTTTGATTAAGTTAACCTAATTATTAGAAAGAAAAATATCTTTTTGAATTTTTGAGGTTGATTTTAATAAAGAAAACAAATTAAAAGTTAATTTAATGGTTAATTAATAATTAATTAAATGTAAAGCAAAATAAAATATTTTTTATGCTGAAAATAAAATAAAGATTTTTCAGACCTAATTCTAAAAGGAAAATATTTCTTTGTGATTTTTTGTGTATTTTAAAAAATATTTTAAAAGAAATTAATTAGAAAAAAGAAAATTCAAAGAAAATGGAAAAATTAGGAAAAATGTTAGTAAGAAAAATAGCAAAAAAAAAGGATTGGGGGTGCCAGGGATTGAACTGAGTACCCCCTGGTTACCAAGGGACGCGCTGGCCATCTGAGCTGGGTGTCTTTGCTATTAGTAAACTGAAACAATAACAATATATAATAAGAAAATTTTTAAAATATATATTTAAAAAGTCAGAACGCGCGCGAAGGGTGGGGCTTCGTCCCTGATTTGAATTTTCTACAAATGTTACCCACGACTTTTTAGTGGGTAAAGGCTATACCGACAGACAACATCTGTAACTATATCCCTACACAATAAAAAATAAAAGAATATACAATATAAATTTGTTATGTAACCATGGATCGATTGGAATTGACCCACTAATCACAACCATGCCCTTGGTTTCGTCTAATTTTGGCTATTTCGTGAAGCCATAATTTGAAACTCGAAACCCTAACAATGGTGGATCCTCCATCCTGCACTTACAGTCCAATTAACCTATCTAGAAAGCTTCGGAACTTCATCACAAACACAAATATGTGGTTAAATTCAATTAAATATGTATTAATATATGAAATCGAAATTGAAACAAGAGTGTATAAACCCTGATCGTGTTTTTACATTTCTGGATGGATGGATGGCTTGTGAACGTCTGGAATGAATCAGAGAGGATCAAGGAATGTGTTGGAATACTTTGTTTGGCCTGAATTGATCCAAAACCCTACCTGTAAGTTACTTGAACGACACAATTTTTTTGAGTTTTTCTAGGGTTGTTGGAGGCAAGGAATTCATTCTTTTGTGATCTGAGGTTGTTGTGTATATATAGAGGATGGAATTAGGTTAAGAAATTTGATCAAGAATCAAGCTTTGAATGCCAAAATATTTGATTGGAAATTTGCACCAAATATTGCCTTTTTTGGATTCAATCACATTCAATCTCTTGCCAATATAATATTTTCAAAATTTACAACTAGCTATTGGTTACTTGAATCTCGAGAAGCTTGGATTTAAGCCTTGTACTTATTGATTTGATTTTTTGCATTTTATTTTAATTAAAATTGAATTAAATTGAATTAATCCAGAAATAAATAAAATAAATGAAGACATGGTGTGCAAATGGGCTGTAGAAGCTCTTGGAAATGTTAGAAACAAGTTTGAATCAATGAAATATAGGCCCATTTGGAAAATTTCCAAGTTTGGTCAATATTTTCTTCATATACTTCTTCAAAATTTCTAATTTTTCCTAAGCCCTAACCTGCTCAATTTTTATCATTTGGGAGTGTTCTTGGACTTTTTGAAAAGCTTAAGATGTCTTCTAAGAGATAATTTTGGTTTCATCTTCATTGAAGCTATCATGTTCATGTACACTTCTTTGGAAAAAGATGACTCTTTGTTGACGTTTAGAAGGACCTATAATGTCTTGATCCATAACTTCCAAATGAAGCATTTTTGGGAAAAGCTTGTGAGACACGAAGTTATAGAGAATTGAATTCTCTTCAAATGAGCTTTGGTGGAAAAATTTCTGATAAAGTATGTGAAAGTTATGCTTGGTCAAAGTTCTGTTGACTTTTTATCAAGAAACCCTAATTTAGAAACTTTGACTTTTGATCAAATCTTGAGTTTTCTTAATGAATCATGATCAAACCTTGATCAAATGATGGATGTGACTTCAAAATCTTGATGTTGACCAAAAATGATGAAGTTCGACTGTATGTTGATCACAGTTGATTTTTTTTGTCCAATACAACTGATTTTCAACCATCTGAGATAGTGACTAGGAAAACTGGAGTTGTGAGGCTTGGAACTTGACATGGTGATCCCTTGAGACATATGAGGAGGTATGATGATCACTTGAGGCAATGGAACTCATCCTTGACTTGAGAGAATCAAAACCCTAGTTGTGGGTTGATTGCTTAAGAGAGGGTTCATCTGGTCAACCCTTGAGGAATTCTTGAGTATGGAGATGTGGATTGACTAGAGAAATGGGAGGGAAAATTTTGGGGTATGACAGTTGCCCCTGTTCAATATTCTTGTACCTGAAGGGTTAGATTGGTATGCTTGCCTTTCGTGACCTGAAGGTAAAAGATGATTAAACACTCGAGTACACATGAAAATTTGAACTTATAGTTTATGGCAGCCACTGAATCAATTTATGGCATATGGAATTACATAAATGCTCATAGCTTTGGGAAACCAATAGAAAAGAGCATGGTCGTTCAACAAATAAGAGACAACATTGTGTATAGGGGGTGGTTTAATACTAGACTTAGAAAACACATAATTGAATTTATGATGTAATTTGTTGTTAGGTTGGTGTATCTTGTTGGACTGGATCACTTTTAATCCCCTTGTTCTTCATCATTTTTTTGAATAAAATCTTTCATTTGCTCAAAAAAAATAATGATAGTCAAAAAAGTTATATAATCGTATTTTACATTTAAAACTAACATATAATTATATGGATTAATATATATATATATATATATATATATATATATATATATATATATATATATATATATATATATATATATATATATATATATATATACTATTAATATTTTTAGTAGTACATAATAACATAAATTTTTACTTTTAAAATACATAAAAGTTATATATTTATAATTATATTACCAATAAATATTTTTTGAATTAATTATAGTTTTCCTCTCCATATTTTCCTCAATTCACGATATCAGTCCCCTATTTTATTTTTAAACAGTTTTGGTCCTCATATACATTTTTCTGCCAAAAAGCGTTGTGTTGGGAAAAATAGAGACCAAAAGCTTTAAAATAAAAATATGAGACTAAAATTATAATTAAAACTGATACACTTCATCGCTTTCTGACAGAAAATGAACATGAGAACCAAAACTATTTAAAAACAAATTAGGAGGACTGATATTGTGAGTCTTAAAAAATAGAGGAGCAAAAACTGCGATTAAGCCATAATTTTTTTCAGGATTATATGAATCTCAAATAAAGAGAAATAAGGAAAGAAAAAAAAAACTAGACCATTAATATCAAAGAATATAAATTTAATAGTTTAGATTAACTTGTTCTCAATTATTATAATAACCACCAAGTGTTGTTGCCATATATATATATATATATATATATATATATATATATATATATATATATATATATATGGATCAAATTACACCCAAAGAGTTAAACCATGAGTTACACTCGCTCAAAAACGTCACTTCAAATTAGTATTTTTTAAAATCAACCGTTGGATTGAAACATATCATCATATATATCATACCTATAAAGTTTGAGATTAATCTATAATGATTTACTATGTCATCGAACTACATCAAAATTAACGTTATATGAAAGTCTATTTTGACGTTAATTTTTGGATATCTTGATCGTTATAGTAACTCTTCAGATGTAATTTGATCCCTATTCTTTACTATAAAAATATATATGGATATACAAATACATTATGTAACAGGACATACTATATATATATATATATATATATATATATATATATATATATATATATATATATATATATATATATATATATATATATATATATATATATATATATATATATATATAATTGAATATAAATAAATATTATTTTCATGTACTTATTAAATATTTTAAAATATTCTGAAAACTATATTATTTTTTTATTATTTATAAATATAAAACTTTATTTTTAAGTAAAGAATATATTTTTTTTTTGAACTTTAAACATATTTATAATTATTAAAAATAATATATTTTGGAGAAATTTTTCTATTTATTTTAGAATATAATAATTCTTTTGAATTCTAAGCTAAATTTATAATTTATAATTTAAATTAAATTTATTTAAAAATATTATAACAAAATAACTTACTGATAAAAATCACGTGATTTTTATTAATAAATAGACTTGTTTATTATTTTTAATATTTATTAAAAATGTTATTTTAATAATGTTAAATAAAAAATGTTAAATAAAAATTATAAAATGATTATAGTTAAAAAAAAAATACATTCTTTATTTATAAATATAGTTTTTTGGGATTGTTTGTTGTATTGTCTGTTGGATTGAGTTTTGGTCGCTTGGGCTATGGCGATTTTTGATTCTATCAATAAAGTTATTATGTTTTATAAATAAATAAATATAGTTTTTTAATTATATGTATTAAAAGTAATATATTTTTGAGTTATTATTAATATTTATTAATGATAAACTTTACAAATATATATTCTTTATTTAAAAATATTTATTTTTTAATAATAATATTGATTTATTATTGTTTGTTATTAATATTGAATGCATAGTATGGTAAAAAAGGCATATAAATGAGTTTTCCTTTGGTAGTATTTGTATTAAATTTGTTTTATCTTTTTTGTAGTGTGTTTTTAAAAAATTGAAAATGAATATTATATGATGTTTATATCGATTCATTTTTTTATAGATTGTTAGTTGATTTATATCTATTCATTTTTAATTCATTGATAGCTTATTCAAAAATAAAGTATTTTAATTTGGTATTTCTAGATTAAAAATGGATGTACATTGTAATATTATTTTAAAAATGTATTGCTATTTAACTACTTTTGTCTTATAAGCTATAACTTCATCTCTATAAATACCTCACTAGCCTAAGCTTATTCATCAAATCGTATAGTACTTACAACAAAGCCTTAGTTTTGTAAGGATATCATAGCTTTTGCTTTAGGAAATCATATACTCATCTTCGTAAGTTTACTCGCAATATTAGGGACCCCTTCCTCTTGTTTTAAACCAAAAAACCTTGTTAGTGTTGCTTCCAACTTCACATCTGATGCAGATTGGCCATCTACAATGGCAACTTGGTATGGAGCTCCAGAAGGCGATGGAAGTGAAAGTATATAATAGAAAATTTTCCTTAGTAAGATTCATAATTTTGTAACCAAATAATTATTGAAATGATTTTAATTGATATGTAGATGGTGCTTGTGGATATGGAAAAGCTGTTGGTGGCCCTCCATACAACTCAATGATATCAGCTGGAAACCCTTCCATTTACCAATCAGGCAAAGGCTGCGGCACATGTTATCAGGTCTAACAACATATAACATTATGATTATTTTATTAGCAAAATCCCTAGTATTACTTTTTGAATTGTTTTTCTTAACAATACTTTTGTAAAGATCAAATTTTTAGTTAATAATTTACATATTGACTTTATTTGATTTTAAAATCAGGTGAAGTGCACAGGAAATTCTGCATGCTCAGGCAATCCTGTTAGGGTATTTATCACTGATTTGTGTCCTGAATGTGCTCATTTATTTGATTTGAGTGGCCATGCTTTCGGTTCCATGGCAAATTCAGGTCAAGCTGACAACCTACGTACTGCTGGGAAAATATCAGTACAATATGAAAGGTACTCTTCCTTTTTCTTTATAAGAGATACTCTTCTGATATGTAAGTTTTAATTTTTCATTTTTTGTGTGCAGATGCTAGCGAAGAATGTGATCCCTGAGAGTTGCAAGCCTAATAAAATGTCTATGTATTAAGACTATTAGTTATAGTGCGATGTATCCATTTCAATCAAGTTCCCCTAAGTGGATTTTGTATTGTATTATGTAATCAATAATAGAGAAATTATGTTAGCATATTACTTATTGAGTCAATTATAATTTTATTCCTTAAAAATTACCCCCAAAATCTAAATAATTAAAATCTTCAATCATATATATTACTCTTTATAATATTGTAATATTTAATTTTTTGAAATTACCCCCATGGCAAATGTTTTGAAATCTTTCATATATTACTCTTTATAATATTGTAATATTTAATTTTTTTTTTATGAATAGAGAAAAATATATAAGTGAAAAATAATTTTATATTGACAATCAATTAATGACATATTTATATAAGTGGAAAATAATTTTATATTGACAATCAATCAATTAATGACAATCAAATAAAAGTTATTGTAATTTATTATTAAAATAAATTAATAATTATGTTTTATAATTTATTACAAATCTAAATTTACTAAAAATGAAATAAATAAATTATACATTTATTATATAATTAATTTAAGATTAAAATAATAATTACAAAATAAGAGAAAATTGATGAAGCAAGATAATGTATAATTGAGTTAATCAATGCAATTATGACAATAATGTTTCAAATCATAAGGTAAATAAATTATTAGTCCTATAAATATATAAAATAGAACCCTCCAAAATCAACATACGAATAACAAAATACACTAAAATTATCATAAAAAGAAGTTGACAATTGACTCACATAAACTATTGAATTTCATTTACATTTATATTAAATTAACAACATAAAATTTACAAAGAAACATCTTCTATAGGTTTTAACAGCGCTTTTTGTTTAGGCAAAAGCGCTTTCGTAGGTGTTATACCCCAAAATTTTCCCTCTCACTTCTCAAGACATTTCATATATCCATACTCAAGGATTTCACAAGGGTTAACCAAACAAACCCTCTCCTAAGCAATCAACCCAAACTAGGGTTTGGTCATTCTCAAGTCAAGGTGGGCCTCCAACATTTCCAATGGTCATCATGCCTCATCATATGCTTCAAAGAATCTCTATGTCAAGTTTCAAGCCTTACAAGTCAAGTTTTCTCAAACAATTGCTCAGATGGTTGAAAATCAGTTGTATTGGACAAAAAGTCAATTGTGGTCAACATACAGTCAAACTTCATAATTTTTGGTCAACATCAATATTTTGAAGTGATATTCATCATTTGATCAAGGGTTGATCATGATTCATCAAGAAAAATCAAGAATTGATCAAAAGTCAAAGTTTCTAAATTGGGCTTTCTTAGACAAAAGTCAACAGAACTTTGACCAGGCATAACTTTCACATACTTTATCAGAAATTTTTCTACCACAGCTCATTTTGAAGAGAATTTAATTCTCTACAACTTCATGTCTCACAAGCTTGGGCAGAAAATGCTTCATTTGAAAGTTATGAATCAAAACATTACAGGTCCTTTTAAAAGTCAACAAAAAGTCATCTTTTTGCAAAGAAGTGTTCATGAGCATGGAAACTCCAATGAAGATGAAACCAAAAAAGGTTGCTTAGAAGACATATTGAGCTTTCTAAAAAGTCCAAGAACACCCAAAAATATTAAAAGTTGAGCAAGATACACCTTGTCCAAGTTGAGCATTTTTTAGGAGGTGCACAAAGAGAAATACTTGACAAAACCAATTTTTTTGCAAATGGGCCTAACTTTTCTTGATTCAAACATGTTCCTTAGCTGAATTGGAACCTCCAAGCCCAAGGCCACGAATTTATCTTCTTTTTTTTTTTATTTACCATGGATTTTTAATCATTTAAAACCAATTTAATTAAAATAAAAGATAGAATATCAAAAATTAATTGCAAGATGGATTTTCTCTCATCCTTGAGGTCCAAGCAAGCCATTTAATCTGATTATTTCGAAATAATCATGATTGGTAATGAGATTTGATTGAAATTGGCTCAAAAAGGAAATATTTTGTTTGATTCCAAATCAAATAATTTCTCATTGATTGGTTTGATTTTTTCTCACAATTCTTGACCTAATTCACTCTATTATAAATACATGATGCATCCACAAGCACAAAAAAACAAAAATTTTGGCCTCAAGAACCCTATTCCAAGCTTCAAAAAACCGTGTCTTACAAGCTACTAGCAGCCAAGTTTCCAGCCCAATTCAAAGCATTCTAAGCATTCCAACACATTCCTGGAGGTCCTCTGAATCGATCCAGATATTCACAAGCCAGCCAAACGTCCAAAATCAAGAAATCACGATTTCGGTTTGCACTTTCTAACTCAAAATCGATTTATGTTTTTTCATGTATATTTAACATGTTTTGATTGCTTGTTTGTATTTAGAATGGAGTTTCGAAGCTTTCTGCATAGGTTAATTGTGTTTTGAGTACAGGAATCAGAATCCACCATTGCTAGGGTTCTTAAGCTCGAATTAGGGATTCCCAGAATAAGAAAAATTGGACCAATCTAAGGACATATTCATTTTCAGGGGACGATTTGCAATCGGTCTATGGCTTTACATTTAATTTATATTGCATATTGCTTGAGTTTTGAATCTGCAGGGATTTAGCCACGGAAAGCAGAAACCGTAGCTAAAAGTTCAAATATTTGAATGAAGAAGATGACTCTTGCGCGCGTTTTCTTGCTCAATGTTTACCCAGAAGTCCATTCCCTTTGTATTCTTTTTGTGTCATATTGTTAACAGATGGTCCACTCAGCTCAGATGGCAAGGCAGCGCGTGTTTGTTCAAAAGGACATGGGTTCGAACCTTGTCCTTTTTACTTAACATTTTTTTCTGAAATTTCAGGTTTCCAGAAGACATGCCCACAAGCTCCAGCTTCTGGCCTCCATTACAACACGCTATGCCCTAGGCTCCGACTTTCCTAGAAAGCCCGTGCATATAGGCGTCTCGTGCAAAGCCCGAAATTCCAGATTACGAGCACCTCCAGGTCAAGAACCCCGAGTGTTTACTGGCACGGTCGACAGAGGCTCCCCAGAAGCCCTAGTTTTTGGGAGAGTTTCATCCAGAAGCATTTTGACCCTCCTCTCTAACATTATTTCTTTTTTCATATTTTCCATTTAATTTTATTTCTTATCAAATGATATTCTGATGCATTAAAAATCACCAAAAAATATTTTCTTTTTGCATTTAGGTTTAAAATACTTATTTAATTTTTGACATAAAAAATTATATTTTTGCATGCATATTTTAATTAATTGTTAATTAATCATAAAATTGACTTTTAATTATTTTTCTTTACTAAAACCAATCCAGAAAATTCCCAAAAAATTGTTTTATCATCTAATTAGGATTACTAACCTAAAAACTTTTTCCTAACTCAAAAATCTTTTTTTACTAACACATTTTCTCTTATGCAAAATTCTTTTCTTTTCCGATTATTATGTATCTGCTTCCAAGTTGTAATAGTTAGGACTAATTTTCTCACATTTCCTTTTCCCAATAATATGTAACTGCTCATGGGATGTAATAGCTTAATTAGGGTTTACTTTCCGCACTCCTATATTATGTAACTTCCCCAAAGCCATGTAATAGCGTAGGATTTACTTTCAGCACTTTATTTTCTACAATTTACTATCCGCACCCATATAAATTGCTAGTAATTAGGCGTGTATGGCAAGATAAAAACGAACGTAGATCACTTCTAATTGCAAGATAACTTACCTGAATTTAACACACTCTTTTCACACATGCGGAGAGTATTCTCTCTCGTTGCCTTTCGAATAAATGGTCAAGTCCCTCGAACGTAGAGGTATCCTAGCACCGTTGCCTACAAACATATCATCATAGTCCCTTCGATACAAAGATCATAGTCCCTCGATGTTGCCTACGAATACATGATCTCGTCCCTCGATTGTTGACTACGAAAAAGTGACGATCGTCGCTTCGAATGTGCTAGGATATTCCTACAAAGTTGCCTTCTATGACCATCCGATGTCCCTTCGAATGTCCCTTCTACATCCAACGAATAGGGTTACCTACCAACTAATTGTATGGATAGCGCTATTCTAAAGGAACATAAAATAACACGGAAATGACCGTTCTGAGTAGGTAATAAGACTTTTAGTTGCTTGCTCTATCAAAATACTTTTCACACCTCACACTTTTACAAAGTTAAGACACTTTTCAAAACGAAACATTTCCGAACACTTCGTATACATTCCAGCATGAATCATTATGAAGTCAAAGTGTAATGCCTTTTCAAAACATTTTTTCAAACACACACACAGAAAGAAAATTTTAAAGTGAGCTAAAGCAACTAAGAGCCCGTAGATAACTACGGATGGAAAGGGTGCTAATACCTTCCCTTTTCATAACCTTCTTCCTTACTCAGAATCTAACGAAGGTCTTTTCCTGTTCTTTTCACCTTCCCTTAATTGAATAAAAGAAAAGTCGGTGGCGACTCTTGCTATCCGCAACATTTGCGATCAAAAGCAAAACAATCCAAAGTCAGTCCTCCCACCGTATTACAGCAGGGATACCTAAGGCGGCACTTTTTCAAAAAAGCGCTTTCTTAAGTAGGCTTTTAGCAGCACTTTTTCTGGAAAAGCGCTTTGTTATGCATACTTTAGAATGCCTTTTATGCTTTCTGTGGGCAGCTTTAGAAAGCGCTTTTTCAAGAAAAGCGTTGCTTTAGGCCACCTATGAAAGCGTTTTTTGAGAAAAAAGCGCTGCCTAATGTATACATAAGATAACACTTTTGAAACGCTGTCTTATGTATGTATACCTTAGGCAGTGCTTTTTTTCTCAAAAAGCGCTTTAATAGGTGGTTTAACGCTTTTCTTGAAAAGCGCTTTCTTAGGGTTTTTTTTTCCATAAACCTATAATTTATATAATTCATAAACTGCATTTTTGCGATTATTTCATAAACATGTAATTCATAAACCTGTAATTTACAATCGTAATCCCGTTATTTCAACAAAGAGATTATATACAAATACCATTATATATCATTGTTATCCAAAATATAAATACACCATTGTAATTCAATTCACATATTTTTAACATTACCAAATCAACCTTACAAAATTAACCCTAACAAAATCATCCATAAGAATAACTAAATCAGTCCTAATGCATAAACAAAACACGGTCAATTATGTATTCAAGGTCATGGTCCTGAAAGGTATGAACATAATAACACAGTCAATATTATATTCACACAATAACATATTCATAACACTTTTCACACAATAATGTATTCATACCTAATATGATTCTTTGCTCAATAAAATATTAACATATAAAACAACATCAAGGATAAGTTATAACATATAAAACAATTCAAGAAAGTTATATTTAAACAATTCAAGGATAAGTCATAACATATAAAACAATTCAAGAAACTTATATCAACGCAAATTGAATTCACAACGTCACCATAATCGAAGTCACCGTTCCAAGTTCAAATTAAAAATTCAGCCAAGTCGTCATGAAAATTCAGCCATTGGTGTATAGTTACACTAGTAGCCACACTTATATCAATTTCATTTCATGTCTATGTAGATTTTGTAAGGTTCATTCAACATTAAAAAATAGTTTAAAACATAGTAGAGTATAGAACAAACCAACACAGTCCACAAACTCATGCATAAAAATAGTTATATAGCAGGAGATATTCATCTAAAAATCTATCAACTGAAATAATAATCCCTAAAACAGAATGTATAATAAACTCATGAGATAATTCTGATTATTCCTATGCTAACTAATGACACACTTTTGTCACTTAGTGACATAGTCAATAATTTGTTTGGGATGTCATAAAACAGACTCTATAAATACTAGAAACCAAAACTTATGTTAAAGTTCAATTGGATGGAGAAGAACATTGGTATTGCACTTGACTATAAGGGTAAAAACACCTTCAAAATTGAGTTCCTGCTACCTCAATTTTAACCAAATTTCTTATCCATGAAATACCTCTAAACCTAAAGTTTGGAGAGTATTAAAAAATTAAGGCACTAATAAATCAGAAAGTTTCAACAATCAAACAAAACCAAGCTAATATTCTTCCATAGAGCTACGTCGAGTAGTAGCTCCAGATTTTCCACGAGTATATCAGTGATTATTTGTAATGAACAATCAAAATTCCCGAACTAAAAATTACACCACAAATCACCAAAACAAAAAACATTTTCCATTATCTATAAAAAAACACTACCAACACAAAAACCCTAACAAATCCAAACAGAGTTCCATTATCAAAAAACCACAATCAAACCAAAAATAATCAAACAAAACTGGGAATTAAATCAACAAAAAGAATGAAAGTGAATATGTTTACCACTTGAAGAAGCTGCAAATGGTGAGGCAGTGACGGGCGCGAGATAGTGATAGAGACGGAGACAGAGGTTTCCGGTGAGGCAGTGATAGAGACGGAGACGGAGGTTTCCGGTGACGGCGGTGACAGAGACGGAGACAGTGAGAAACGGAGGTTTCCAATAACGGACGTGATTACAGGTGAGAACGATGAAGAGAGAATAGTGGAAATCGTGGGTCAAAGAAGGGGAAATAGAATGAATTAGTTTAGGGTTTAACATTTTAAATATAAAACTAGCAATGACAACACTTTTAAAAGCGCTGCTATAGGCATATGAAATGAAACCGCTTTTTCCCTAAAAAGTGCTTTCATTTCATATGCAATCAATAACTTTAAATATAAAACTAGCAACGACAGCGCTTTTAAAAGCGTTGCCATAGGCATATGAAATGAAAGCGCTTTTTCCTTAAAAAGCGCTTTCATTTTATATGCCTATAGCAGCGTTTTAAAAGCACTTTCTAAAGGTCAGTTTAGCGAAAGCGCTTTCTAAGGTTAACCTTTAGCAGCGCTTTTGAAAATCGCTTTCTTAAGGTAACCTTTATAAACGCTTTTTTTAAGCGGTTTTTTTTAACACCTAAAACAACGCTTTTTTCTAAAAGCGCTTTCTTTAATGTGCTGCCAAAACTCATTTTTGACGTAGTGATACCAATCTCTTCGGAAGCTATTGTTAAGCTGCAGATAAGAAGACAACAAAAATTTCAAAAGAAAGCATGCCTCTTTGTTGTTTCCTCCTTTTCATCAAGTGCTACACATCAAGACAACCAATATATTAGTGATAGTGATATTAATTTGTATCCCATCATTCCAATTAAATACAGAGTACAACATATATCCCAATTAAAATATTTCATAAACAAATGGATTATAAATGAATAAAAATGGTATTTCATAAACATCTTGCCACGACCCAAAAATAATCTCAATATTTTCCTTCAGGAATTAAATTGTAACGCATCAAAAACAATTATAATGTTACCTTTGTAATAATATTTTTATTTTTTTGTATCTATTTCAATAGATCTAAAAACCTGATCACCTATGATTAACCTGCTGAAATGTATAGAAATAATTTAACATATTCTTTTACAATAGAAACATAAAAACAGATCGAATCAAAAAATATATTCTTCCTCTTTCAGATTCCAATAGAAACTTCATTCAACTACAACTCTACCTATCGGTTCTTGATTTTCTTGAATATTTCCAATGGTTCCAAAAAAATGGCTCAACATCAATAAATTGAATAAAAATTGAGAGAAAAAATGTTAATAGAGAGATTTAAGAAGGGAATAAATTTGTTCATACCCAATTGATTGCTTAGTAAGGTAACATGTCCTGAAATACAAAAAAAGCCATAATAAATCTGGTATTATGCAAACAAAGAAGACATTGGATGTTATATAACAATAATAGGCATACCTTTCAGGAGAGTTCAAAATATCATAATAAAATACAAAGAAGTTCAAAGACAAACCCAATCGAATGTGACGTGTAGGAGCTAACTCATCTCCGGCTGCAATAAAAGTAATCTGCAGTCTATTTTAAATAATCAGATCAAAATAAATTGACAGAAAAATGTTAAATTGGATCAACAGCCAAGTGTCGCCATAGCATCTGATATTCTCTAGCATTAGAAATACCCAATGAAGTTTTCTTCACCAATTCATCCCAAACAAATTCCTTCCAAGTTGGATAATATTATAATTTCAGAAGCACCATAAATATAATCTTTAGATCATACTTGCACAACATGCCAAATAAATAGAGTATAATAATAAAAAATGAAATAAAGAAATTGACAGAGAAGATATTATTGTGACAGTAACAACTTTAATTTGGGAGAAGGTGAGCTTCTTAGACTCATTTTTTGGCATTGGTAATTCTCGGGTAAACCTCAATTTCAGATGCATATGTTGCAAAACCCCAAACCCTGTGTGTCATACCCCAAAATTTTCCCTCCTACTTCTCAAGACATTTCATACGTCCATACTCAAGGATTCCTCAAGGGTTGATCAGACAAATCCTCTCTTAGACAATCAACCCAAACTAGGGTTTGCCAATTCTCAGATCAAGATGGACTTCCAACATCTCCAATGGTCACCATGCCTCCTCATATGCTTCAAAGATTCTCCATGTCAAGTTTCAAGCCTCACAAGTCAAGTTTCCTCAGATAATTGCTCAGATGGTTGAAAATCAATTGTATTGGACAAAAAGTCAACTGTGGTCAACATACAGTCAAACTTCCTGATTTTTGGTCCACATCCTCATTTTGAAGTCACATTCATCATTTGATCAAGGGTTGATCATGATTCATCAAGAAAACTCAAGATTTGCTCAAAAGTCAAACTTTCCAAATTAGGGTTTTTCAATGAAAAGTCAACTGAACTTTGACTGAGCATAACTTCTTCATACTTTCTCATAAATTTTTCCACCAAATCTCACATGGAAGGGAAAATCAAATTTTCAAAAGATTTGATTTGATTTGAAAGAGAAAATTTTTTGCATTCAAGAGGAGATCTTTTTTCATTCTTTTTACTCTTAATCCTCACTCTATAAATACTGATCACATTGCACAAGACCAAGGACGAAACCCTAGCCCATACAAGCAACCCTAAAATTCCAAAAAATTCATCAAAGTTGTCAATTTCGAATTTCAAATTCCAGCAGGTTTCAAGGTGTTTTGAGCATCCAAATGTATTCCTGAGGTTCCCAGGGATCAATCCCAGCCTTTACTCGAAGCCCAGACTGCCCAGATCGTGCTCCCTAGCTTGCTCCGATTTGGTATTTTCTTGAATTTCGATTTTCATTATTCATGCGTTACTAACTGTTTTTGCTTGCATATTTGAACTCAGGACACTCTTTAGATCATGAATGATGCATTACATGTAAGCTTGCACGCATAGAACTCAAATCACCATGGCTAGGTATCTTGAGAATCGATTTTCGGTGTTGCAAGATTTGGGGATTCTGCTTTTTATTCGTATTTTGCAAGTTTGAGGATTCGAGGAGGGAGCTAGGGCTCTAGCGTCGTTGACATGTGTTGACCGGCGAGGGTATGCGTGGTGCAATCGAGCTTCCTGATTTGTTCATTCGTAAACAACTGGGGCCCGCGGCTGACTGTGCGTTGAAATTCAAAAATCCATGACACGTATTCGCTTATAATGCCATGTTTCTATTTTCCAAACACCAAACACACTTTGGCTCAGTGGTAAAGGCAGGCAAGCGTGTGGATTCTCTCAGAGATCACCAGTTCGATCCCTGGCAAGACCATCTTTTTTTTACTTTACAAAACTAACATGTTTTTTTTCTTATTTTCTTTAATATTTTTCATCCAATTTAATTTATCTTCAAATAATTTTATCATGCATCTAAAAAACTCCAAAAATATTTCTTTTTTGCATTATTATCAGAAAAATACTTATTTAATTTTTAATATTAAAATTATTATTTTGGCATGCATATTTAATTTAATTATTAATTAATCATTTGGATGACTTTTAATTGTTTTTAAATATCGAAATCGATTCCGAAAATTACCAAAAATTTATCTTATCATATTAATGTCATCACTAATCAAAAACCTTTTTCCACATTCAAAAATCATGTTTTTACTCACATTTTCCTCTTATGCAATTTTCGTATTTAGATTATGTATCTGTTCACAGGTTGTAGCGTTTCGGACGATTTTTTTTCTTGCTTTTCTTTTCAATTATGTAACTGCCTATGGGATGTAATAGTTTAGTTAGGGCTTTTATTTTTCGCACTCTTATTATGTAACTGCCCCAAAGCCATGTAATAGCGTAAGACATTTATCTTTCCGCACATTACATTTCCGCAATTTACTTTCTACACCCTATAAACTGCTAGTAATTAGACGTGTATGGCAAGATAAAATTGGACGTAGATTGCCTCTAATTACAAGATAACAAATCTGAATTAACACACTCTTTTCACACATGCACCCCTTAGGGTAATTCTCTCTTGTTGCCTTTACGAATACAAATGGCCATGTCCCTCGAACGTAGCGATATTCTAGCACTGTTGCGTTCAAAACAAATCATTATAGTCCCTTCGATACAAAGATCATAGACCCACGATGTCGCCTACGAATATATGATCTTGACCCTCGATTGTCGCCTACAAAAATGATGATGGTCCCTTCGAATGTGCTAGGATCTTCCTACAAGTTGCCTTCTATGACCATACGATGACCCTTCGAATGTCCCTCTACATCCAACGAATAGGGTTACCTACCAACTAATGGTATGGATAGCGCTATTCTAAAGGAACGTAAAATAACACGAAAACGACCATTCTGAGTAGGTAACAAGACTTTTAGTTGCTTGCTCAAATCAAATACTTTTCACACCTCACACTTTTATCAAAGTTCAAACTCTTTTCAAAACGAAACATTTCCGAACACTTTGTATACATTCCTACATGAATCATTACAAAGTCAAAGCGAAATGCATTTTCAAAACATTTTTTTCAAACACACAGAAAGCACTTTTAAAAATGAGCCAGAAGCAACTAAGAGCCCGTAGATAACTACGGATGGAAAGGGGTGCTAATACCTTCCCTTTTCATAACCTTATCCCTTACTCAGAATCTAACGAAGGTCTTTTCCTGTTCTTTTCACCTTCCCTTAATTGGATAAAAGAAAAGTCGGTGGCGACTCTTGCTATCCGCACATTTGCGATACAAAAAAATCTCAAAGTCATTTCACCGTATTACAGAACTGGCGACTCTGCCGGGAAGACACCCTAAAGAGAGAATACCTTAGGGATTTCTAGATCACTTTTACTGCTTTCTGTTTGATTTGCTTGCTTTATCTGTAAGGGTTGCTTGGGTATTATACTTGTGGGGGATCCTACACCCGGATCCAGGTTTCCTTTTAGGTAAGTAGCAATAAATCGTCTCGACCGTTAGACGTATATCGAAACGGTCAACATGATGGCTACGTTAGTGTGACACTTTGGATGTCCTGATACTCTTCATTTCCAAGTTGAGGATAGTATTTGGCTTTTGCGTGGTGTCATCAGCACTAACTAAACTTTTAGAACCCTAATTGACCCATATTGGCCATTAGAAGGTAGTGAGATGGCCAGCTTTGGTGTAGACCGAGGTTGGCTGATAATCGATGCTACGCTCATTAAGATCATACTTTTGGGATATTTTTGGTCGACCAATTGGTAGTCGTATTGAAAAAAAGGCCTACGAGAAAGATCAATGATATGAGATTCCTAGAACCCGGTTACTATTATAGGACAGGATGAACCAACTCAAACTTTTGGTGGGGTAATCACCTATACCTCTTGCAAGCCTTAAACCTAGGCTCATTGTGTGAATTTTTTGTGTGTGCTAAACATGACATCATGACATCATCATATTGCATATCATTTCTAACTATTTCAAGGACCTAGGGATTTATCTTTGCTCTGTTTTGTAGGGATTATGGCTTCTAGAAAGACTATCCAAATCAACTTCATGGGTATACCTTCTCAGCTTAAAGAATTGGTTTCAGAGATTCCCGATCATGCTCAGTTCATCAAAAGACATGGTTATCTGCTTGACTTGGTTATCTCCGATTTTGAAGAAGATATGATGCATGTCCTATTCCAGTTCTTCGATCCAAAACACCATTGCTTTACATTCCCAGATTATCAGTTAGTTCCTACCTTGGAAGAGTTCTCTAAGCTACTTGGGATACCTATTCTTGACCAAATGCCATTCACCGGTCTAGAAAAGGTTCCCAGGTACGAAGACATTGCGTCAGCATTACATCTAAAGCGCTCAGACATTGAAGCCAATTGGGAAACTAGAAGCGGAGTTAAGGGTTTACTTGCTAAGTTCCTAATTAAGAAAGCCCAAGAATTCCTCAAAATTATGAGTTTCCATGCATTCGAAGACATTGTGGCCTTGCTAATCTATGGTTTGGTTCTATTTCCTAACTCGGATCAATTCGTAGATGTCAACGCCATCAAGTTATTCCTTACTCGCAATCCAATGCCTACTTTACTTTGAGATATCCTACATTCTCTCCACGCTTGTACTACTAAGAGACAAGGAACTCTCATGTGTTGCATACCGTTACTTTCCAGGTGGTTTATTTCGCACCATCCTCAATCAGTATTGAAGAACGAGCAAAGATTGAAGTGGTCTCAAAGACTAATGTCACTCTCTCATTCAGATATCCGTTGGTGTCCTTTCTCTCAAAAGGACTTCACATTTATTGAGCGTTGTGGAAAATTCCCTAATGTACCACTCCTTGGTATAAGGGGAGGTATTACTTACAACCCTTCTATAGCTCTACGTCAGTTTGGTTTTGCTCGAAGAGATGGTCCACATGATATGCTTCTCCAAGACATTGTGTTCGACTACAATCACGATCTCCAGAATTACCGAAGGTTCATACACGCTTGGGGCATGGTAAAGAAGACTGATACCAAGACTTTGGGGCACCAAAACTCCATTCCTTGGGAACCTTACCTCAAATGGGTGCGAGCTCGAGCCCAAAACCTCATGATTCTATTTACACCCGTGTTACCAATAATTATGGAACCTGTTGCTATAGGTGGCGTACCCTATACTGTTCTCCATCCCGACATGCCTACTGATTTTGAAGACTTGAAGAGATCCTGGATTCAGCTAAAAGAAGAAAGGGATACATTTGAAGCTCAGTGCTATGCAAGCGAGAAGAAGGTACTAGAGTTGACAAAGCTACTTCACGAGGAGCGAAACATCAACGCCTACCTCGGCACCAAGAGGAAGCGCCCATGGGAGACTTAGAACTTTAGGATTTTATGCTTTTCTTTTATTTTCCTGAACTATCTTTTGTACTCAAAAAGAAAAAGATTAAAAAGAGAACTAATAAATGTTTGTTCGTGCTTGTTTAACAAATTTAAATCTCTAAGGTCCTTGAAAACATTGCATTGCATTTACATAAACATCGCATATCATGGCATAACATCTCATAACAGGTACATTGAAGATTGGTTTTCTCATTCTCTCGCTATTTATTTTAGTAGAAATGGCTCTTGAACAGTCTGTCAAAGATCTTCAGGCTCAGAATGCTCAGTTCCAGGAAATGTTCACTAGCTTGGTCCAAGGCCAAGAAGATCTGAAGAAACTCATCAACAGAAAGAAGAGGGTCGTTGGTGTTCTCAACATGGGCAGACGTTACAAAGGTGGTCCTAAAACGGTTAGCCGAATAGAGCTCTCAGAAAGTGTCAAGACTGAGGGGAGTGTCAAGGGCAATGACGAAGGTGATCAGCGTGAGCCTGAGAAGAAAGGTGAAGACTATGAGGATCAGTACTCTGATGAAGATGACAAGTACAAGCAACTTGAAGACCGTCTGAATGCTGTGGAAAATCTGAAGATGTCAGGGCTGAATTTTGATGATCTGAGTCTTGTCCCTGGTGTGGTGATTCCTCCCAAGTTCAAAGTTCCAACTTTTGCCAAGTATGATGGAGTTTCTTGTCCGAAGCTGCATTTGAAGTCCTATGTTCAAAAGATCAACCCCCACACTGATGACAGAAAGTTGTGGATGCATTATTTTCAAGAGAGTTTGTTCGGGACTCAGTTGGAGTGGTATTATCAGCTAGAGAATGACCGTATCCGTACTTGGAGTGACTTAGCAGATGCTTTCTACAGACAATATGAGTACAATGCTAAGTTGGCACCCATTCGCATGCAACTACAGAGCATGTCTATGGGTCGTGATGAAAAGTTCAAAGAATATGCTCAGAAGTGGAGAGATTTAGCAGGAAGAGTTCAACCACCCTTGTCCCATAGGGAGTTGGTTGATATGTTTATGGGAACACTGACAGGTCCATTCTTCAATCTTCTGATTGGAAACTCTTCAGCCGGATTCACCGAGCTGATATTGAGAGGAGAGCGTATTGAAGTTGGTATCAAGAGCGGGAAGATTCATGTAGAGTCATCTTCAAATGCTGCGAAGAGATCTTTTGGTGGTAAGAAAGAAGCCAATGCTGTGTATGGTCAGAAAAGCCGAGCCAAGACCGACCGCGCTCAATCTATGGGGGAAGTTGTGATCTCCAGTCCTACATCAACACAACCTCAGCGAGACAATACGCGTAACCAGAACGCGCCACGAAGACAGTTTACGAAGATCAACATGCCATTGTCGCGCAAGCCTTGCAACACATGTTGAAAGCAGAGCTGATTACTTTGAAGGATCCTCCTCAGAATGTCAACACTTCCTCTCCGAGATACAATCCTAATGCTAAGTGTGCTTACCATTCCCATAGCCCAGGGCACGACACTGACAACTGTTGGGCTTTGAAGAATAAGATTCAAGATATGATTGAAGCTAAGCAGATCGAGTTTGACCCTCATGTTGAGACTCCAAATGTGAATGCTATTGGTGAGAACTCTTATGTTTTCAACATAGATGACTTGACCATTCCTCTGATGATTGTTAAGAAGAATTTGCTGCAAGCCGGTGTCAATCCAGGATGCCCAGAGAATTGTCGTTGGTGCCCATCTGCACCTGATGGTTGTGCTTGGTTGAGAAGACGTGTCCAGTGCATGATGGATAACCGTGAAATACTATTCCTAAAACCACCTGTGGATAATCTGTGCGAAGACATGTCTATGAAACTGAAGATTGAAGATGTAAATGAAACTGTACCGAATGTGCGGGATACCTTGGGGCAACCAAGTGGAAAGTTTGATTACATGATGAAGTATACTGTTCCTGAGAGCTACAAAATTCCTATTAAAGATGTTAAGGCAACCGGATGGGGAGACCATTTCCCAGAAGACTATGCTGATGTTAACACAATAAGGATTTCCTCTGCTGATCCTGTGCCTAGAGTGGCACCTCTTATCATTACTTCTCCCAGACCAGTTCCATACTCCTCTAACAAAGCTATCCCTTGGAACTATGGAGCTGAGGTTTACTATCATGGCGTCAAGCAAGACCCTCTAACTATTGAGGATCTTACAACTAAAGCTACTATTCCTGACATCGACAACATCACCGGATCAAGTAAGGTGACCAGAACCGGAAGGGTGTTCTCTCCAGAGATCTCTCCTCCAACAGACACTGCGATTCCAGCTTGCATTCCAGCTATTAAACCAGTTCCCGAGGCTAGAGGGAAAGAACCAGTGACTCATCCTGCTCAACCAGAAGTACCAAAGGAAGTTGTTGAAGGTACCTCCAAACGAGAAATGGAGGAAATTCTGAAGATCATCAAGAAGAGTGACTACAATGTTGTGGAGCAATTGGGACAGACTCCGTCCAAGATCTCCATGTTGGCTCTGCTCTTGTGCTCTGAGGCTCACGTGCCGCAAGACACTACTACTGATCAATTTGAAGTTTGTATTGCTAGCCTGGCTGCCAACAACGACCTAGGCTTCTCTGATGCTGATTTGACTCCTGCCGGAAAGAAACACAACAAAGCCTTGCACATCTCTCTGTTGAATGCAAGGGCATTACATTGTCTCATGTTTTGGTGGATACCGGTTCTGCTCTGAATATCCTTCCGAAGACTGCTTTTGATCGACTTGATATTGAAGGGTTGGTTCTGAAACCCAGTGACATAGTTGTGAGAGCTTTTGATGGTTCTAAACGAACAGTACTTGGAGAGCTCACTCTGCCTGTTAAAGTCGATTCCCAGATTTTTGATTCCAGTTTCTTTGTCATGGACATCCGTCCAGCTTATTCTTGCCTACTTGGACGCCCTTGCATACATGGGGCAGGCGTTATTACCTCTACCCTACATCAGAAGCTGAAATACCCGGTGAAGGGGAAGGTTGTTACCGTGTGTGGTGAAGAAGAATATATGGTCAGTCATCTACAGTCATTCTGATATCTCGAGATGGAAGGTGAATTCTTCGAGACTCCCTGTCAAGCTTTCGAAATAATCCCAAGAGTCGTGCCTGTTGACTCTCCTATCACTCCTGAAGTTACACAAGTTCCGCCTAGGATGGCCTCGCTGAAGGATGCTCAAGCTGCTGTTGAAGAAGGAGGTAGTACTATTTGGGGTCAGCTCCCTGATCTTCCTTTCAAATATGACAAGACTGGTTTAGGCTTCACCATCAAAGGTTAGAAGATGATACGCGACGTGTGGCCAACTCCTTTCCGCATCGGCGAAATGGAATCCATGTTATAGAAGACGACGACAGTGACTTCGACATCAGCAAATGGATCTTCCCAACTCCCGACAACGGACTCAGCAATTGGAAGACTGAAGCCGTCATACAAATCTCCTTTAGACAGGAATAATTACCTTTGTTTTTGTTTTGCTTTTCGTTTTCTATGTTTTGAACAATAAACTCTAAAGCCTAGTGCCTTGCCCGGGGCATCATGGCTCGTTTGTGAGGGTTATTATCTGTCATTTGCATATTTTCATTCAATAAAATCGTTGGACTTTTGCATTTAATTGTTGCTTTCTTTCTTTTACTTTATCACCCCTTCATAAAACTATGTGTTTCTTACACACACCGTGATACGCGAATCACTCGAAATCTCGTTGATAACACTATGTTATTGCTAATTATGACTTCGATAATCCGATCTACCAAGCCGAAGATGAAGGTGAGGAAGATTGTGAACTGCTGTAACACGGTGAACTGACTTTGTAGTTTTTTTGTATCGCAAATATGCGGATAGCAAGAGTCGCCACCGACTTTTCTTTTATCCAATTAAGGGAAGGTAAAAAGTACAGAAAAAGACCTTCGTTAGATTCTGAGTAAGGGAGAAGGTTATGAAAAGGAAGGTATTAGCACCCACTTTTCATCCGTAGTTATCTGACTCTTAGTTGCTCTTAGATCACTTTTAAAATTGTGCTTTTTGTGTGTTTGAAAAATGTTTTTGAAAAGGCATTTCGCTTTGACTTTGTAATGATTCATGTAGGAATGTATACAAAGTGTTCGGAAATGTTTCGTTTTTGAAAAGAGTTTGAACTTTGACAAAAGTGTGAGGTGCAAAAAGTATTTTGATAGAGCAAGCAACTAAAAGTCTTATTACCTACTCAGAATTGGTCGTTTTCGTATTGTTTTACGTTTCCTTTAGAATAGTGCTATCCATACCATTAGTTGGTAGGTAACCCTATTCGTTGGATGTAAGCGGGACATTCGAAGGGACATCGTACGGTAATAGAAAGCAACTTGTAGGAAGTATCCTAGCACATTCGAAGGGACTATCATCATTTTTCGTAGGCGACAAAAGAGAGTCAAGATCATGTATTCGGAGGAGACATCGTGGGTCTTATGATCTTTGTATCGAAGGGACTATGATGATTTTTTTGAAGGCAACGGTGCTAGGATACCTCTACGTTCGAGGGACTTGACCATTTGTAATCGTAAAGGCAACGAGAGAGAATTACCCTAAGGGGTGCGTGTGTGAAAGAGTGTGTTAATTTCAGATTCATGTTATCTTGAAAATTAGAGTGAGCTATGTTGATTTTAGTCTTGCCATACACGCCTAATTACTAGCAGTTCATAGGGTGCGGAAATTAAAATGCGGGAATATAAAGTGCGGAAAGATAAATCCTACGCTATTACATGGCTTTGGGGCAAATACATAATTTAAAATGCGGAAAATAAAAGCCCTAATTAAGCTATTACATCCCATGAGCAATTACATAATTGGAAAAAAGAAAACGATAAAAAGAAATCGTCCGAAACAAGATAACCTGTGAAAAGATGAGAAATCGGGAAATTCAAAGAAATCGAACAAGAGAAAAATGTTAGCAAAAATGATAATTTTTAAATGAGAGCCAATCGAAACACGCCATTACGCCAGGTGGAACGTGAGAGCCAATCGAAACACGCCATTACGCCACGGTCGGGCGTTCAACGCGGGTCCAGGAGCTAGGGCTCGGTCATCTTCTCAAGCTTATCCACCTGAAAATCCTGCAAAACTTATCAAACAAAGAAAAATAAAAGCCCAGATCGACTAATTCGATCCTTGCGAGCACGATGGTGCCATCCTCATGTCCTGAAATGACCTGTATCTTGTGTTTCGAATCCTACAACTCTTGGAACCCTAATAATGGCAATATGAGTTTTACGTGAAACCTCACATGTAACGCATCAATCATGATCTAATGAGTGCCACGAGTGTATACAATCAATCAAAAACAATTAGTAATGCATGAAAAATGAGAATCGAAATTAAGAAAGTTCCAAACGGTGAGTCTTGGTGGCACGATTCGAAGCGATTGGCCTCGAGCAAGATGGTTTCGATTCTTTGGGAACCTCAGGGAGATGTTTGAATGCTTAGAACTCCTTGAAATTGGCTGGAACTCAAAATTCGATTTTTCCAACTTTTGAGAAAATTTTGGCAAAGTGAGGGCTGTGTTTTTGGCTAAGGTTTCGTGTCCTTTGCTTGGCCTATTGCTGGCTATTTATAGAGTGAATTAGGAGAGGAAAAAGAAGGAAAAAAGATTTGGTTTTGAATGTGCATTGAATAATTTTTAAATAAAATCAAATTTTGGAAAAAATTTGATTTTCTTCTTAATGAGAGAGCAAGCACGAAATTGGCATGTATCATGGGCTTCCTTGGACCTCAAGTTTAATATAAAATCACTCCTTTTGGAAAAATATCTTATTTTCATATTTTATATAATTTAATTTTGAATTAAATGGTTTTAAATCCAAAAATAAATTAATAAAATAGAAAATTGCCATAATAACATTAATGGGTCACAAATAACATCATGAACAAGTTTGGATCATAAGATTATAGGCCCATTTGGAAAATTTTGCATTTTGACCAATATCTCCTTTTGTGCAATTGTCCAAAAATGTCCAACTTCTGAATAGTGTATCTTCCTCAATTTTCCACATTTTTGAGTGTTCTTGGATTTTTTAGAAAGCTCTAAGAGTCCTCTAACCAACCTATTTGGTTTCATCTCAATTGGAGTTTCCATGCTCAATATATCTTTAAAACAAAATGTTGACTTTTTGTTGACTTTGAAAATGACCTGTAATGTTTTGATCCATACCTTCCAAATGAAGCATTTTTTGAACATTCTTGTGAGACATGAAGTTGTATAGAATTGAATTTCCTTCAAAGCAAGAGGTGGTGGAAAAATTTCTGAGAAAGTATGAATAAGTTATGCTCAGTCAAAGTTTGGTTGACTTTTCACTGAGAAACCCTAATTTAGAAAGTTTGACTTTTGAACAAATCTTGAGATTTCTTGATGAATCATGATCAACCCTTGATCAAATGATAAATGTAACTTCAAAATAAGGATGTTGACCAAAAATTATGAAGTTTGGTATGTATTGACCACGATTGACTTTCATCAATCTGTGATTTTCAACCATCGAGCAATTATGCGAGAAACTTGACTTGTGAGGCTTGAAACTTGACATGGATAATCTTTGAAGCATATGAGGAGGCATGAAAACCATTGGAGATGTTGGAAGTCCATCTTGATCTGAGAAATAGCAAACCCTAGTTTGGGTTGATTGTCTAGGAGAGGGTTTGTCTGATCAACCCTTGAAGAATCCTTGAGTATGGATGTATGAAATATCTTGAGAAGATGGAGGGCAAATTTTGGGGTATGACAGCTGCCCCTGTTCAATCTTCTTGTAATGGAAGGGTTAGATTGCCATGCTTGCCTTTCGTGACCTGGAGGGAGAAGATGATTGAACACTCGAGTACACCTGAACATTTGCACTCGCGGTTGGTTGATGGTGCGGGAATGGGCTTATAGATGCCATTTGGAGTTGCTAGGGAATGAGTCATACGCTAGACTCGAGGTTGTTGATAGGAGAACTTCCAGGGATGGGCTTCAGATGCCATCTGAAAGGTCGATGCTGAGGAGTTTGCCGTACGCTAGGCTTTGTAGATGTTTCTGGAAGTGAAAGGGGATGGGCTTAAGATGCCATCCGGAGGGAGTCGTACGTTAGACTTCGTGCTCATCTTTGAATGAAGTTATTGGTTTGTATTGGTTTTTAACCAAATATGCGATACGAAAGTGGAGAAATGTTGACAAGTAGTCGGAGATGGGCTTAAGATGCCATCCAAGGCAACTGAGTCGTACGCCAGACTCTGTAGTTGATGTTGATACCAAGAATGAGTCAGAATAGTTCTTCGTGCTGACTACTTTGGGAGGTAGTAGTTGGCAAAATGTGGATAGCTTCCCTGTTGTGCATCGGGTATGGGTCCATTGCCTGTTATCGGAGGATAACTTGTGATCATTCGGATTGGGTTTCCCGTCTAGCTTCGGGTATTAATCCTGGATCCGTTGTCGGAGGACAACGAGGGCGATCGTTCAGATAGTTTTCCCGTCCGGCTTCGGACATTAATCCTGGACCTGTCGTTTCAGAAGTGATTTTCACCTGCTTTGGAAAAAACAATAGAAACTTTGATGGAATATTGTTAGTCTTATGCAAAGTATGATGCATGACAATGTGTATGAATGACATATGCATATTTTGTGACTTTATGAGAAATGTATGAATGATGGATGTTATGGTATTTCAAAACATATCCATCTTGAAGAAGAGGCAGATGTTCTGTTTGAGGATTTCTGACTTCTATTTGGGGATGGAACGTTTGGAGTCCCTGAGAAGAAAGAAACTTTGATTCCTCCGATGCACTATCTGACGAAGTCTTAGGCCTAGATATTGCTGAGGACGGTAGAGATCGAGAAACACGTTGTCGAGGATCTCCTACATAGACCCTGCTGGGGAGAGTCTAGAGGGGTACTCTACTGGGGATCTTGCGCGTAAATCCTGCAGGAGAGTTGTAATTGGTAGTTGCTGGGAGACCAGGTTAGAAGGATCTGGAGCCCGTTGAAATCTCTGGCTGAGGTATGAAAGGTGTAGGTTTCCTCTGATGCACTATCTGACCAAGTCTCAAGTCTGGACACTGCTGTTGGGGAAAAGGGAAATTTTTGAGAGATACCTTGTTGGGGACAAATACCTCGGCTGGGGATGAAATGTTTTTGCTCGGAGACTGATGTAACATGATTTTAGTTGAGTAGAATTACTGCTTCAGATCTTCTTGGCCTTGGACCAAGCTGGTGAACATCTATGGCCGAGCATTCGAG
The DNA here is from genome assembly GCA_021764765.1 of Vicia sativa. NCBI lineage: Eukaryota > Viridiplantae > Streptophyta > Magnoliopsida > Fabales > Fabaceae > Vicia > Vicia sativa. The sequence continues at coordinate 115,812,149 of CM038793.1, forward strand.
CTTGGAGATCATTGATCATTCAGAGCCATTTACGCTAAAATAAATAGCGAGCAAATGAGAAAACCAATCTCAATGTACGTGATGCAATGTTATGCTATGCTCGATGTTTATGCGAATGCAATGCAATGTTTTCAAGGACCTTAGAGATTTAAATTTGTTAAACAAGCAGTGAACAAACATTTATTAGTACTCTCTTTATTATTCTTTTTCTTTTTAAGTACAAGAGATAGTTCAAACAATAAAAGAAAAAGCATAAAAAATCCAGCTATAAGTCTCCCGGCGCTTCCTCTTGGTGCCGATGGCGTTGATGTTTAAGCTCCTCGTGAAGTAGCTTTGTCAACTCTAACACTTTCTTCGCTTGCATAGCTGAGCAAGGTATCCCTCTCTTCTTTAAAATGAATCGGGATCTCTTCAAGTCTTCAAAATCGGTAGGCATGTCGGGATGGAGAACACCATAGGTCGTCACCTATAGCAGAGTTCCATAATTCTTGGTAAAGCAGTGAATGGCATCATGAGGTTTGAGCTCGAGCTCGCACCCATTTGAGGTAAGGTTCCCAAGGAATGGAGTTGGTGCCCCAATGTCTTGGTATCGATCTTCTTTACCATGCCCCAAGCATGTATGAACCTTTCGATGATGCGGAGATCGTGATTGTAATCGAACACAATATCTTGGAGAAACATATCATGTGGACCATCTCTTGAGCAAAACCAAAGCGACGTAGAGCTAGAAGGGTTGTAAGTAATACCTCCCTTATACCAAGGAGTGGTACATTAGAATTCTCCACACGCTCAATGAATGTGAAGTCCTTTTGAGAGAAAAGACTCCAACGGATGTCGAATGAGAGTGACATTAACCTTTGAGACCATCTCAACCTTTGTTCGTTCTTCAAAGCGATGGAGGAAGGTGCGAAATAAACCACCGAAAGTAATGTATGACACATGAGAGTTCCTTGTCGCTTAGTAGTGCAGTGTGGAGAGAAGGATGTCTCCAAGTAAGGTAGGCAGGATTACGGGTAAGAAACAACTTGATGGCATCGATATCTATGAATTGATCCGAGTTAGGAAATAGAACCAAACCATAAATTAATAAGGCCACAATGTCTTCAAATGCATGGAAACTCATAACTTTGAGGAATTCTCGGGCTTTCTTAATTAAGAACTTGGAAAGTAAACCCTTAACTCCACTTCTAGTTTCCCAATTGGCTTCATGTCGGCGCTTAAGATGTAAAGGTGATGCAATGTCTTCGTACTTAGGAACCTTTTCTAGACGGTTGAATGGCATTTGGTCAAGAATAGGTATCCCAAGTAGCAGAGAACTCTTCAAGGTAGGAACCAGCGATAATCAGGAATGTAAAGCAATGGTGCTTGGTCAAGCGGAATAGGACATGCATCATATCTTCTTCAAAGAGATAACCAAATCAAGTTGATAACCATGTATTTTGATGGAGCATGGTGGGAATTTAAAACCAATTCTTGAGTTGAGAAGGGATACCCATGAAGTTGATTCGGATAGTCTTTCTAGAAGCCATAATCCCTACAAAGCGAGCAAAGATAAATCCTAGGTCCTTGAAATAGTTAGAAATGATATGCAATGCGAATGATGTCATGATGTCATGTTTAGCACACACAAACAATTCACACAATGAGCCTATGGTGAAGGCTTGCATGAGGTATAGGTGATTACCCTACCAAAGATTGAGTTGGTTCATCTGTCCTATAATAATGTAGGGTTCTAGGAATCTCATATCACGATCTTTCTCGTGGCGCTTATTTCAATACGGCCAAGTGGTCGATCGAAAATGTCCCAAAAGTCGATCTCAATGAGCGTAGCATCAGTATCAACCAACCTTGGTCTACACCAAAGCCGCCATCTCACTACCTTCTAATGGCCAAGATGGGTCAATTAAGGTTCTAAAAGTTTAGTTAGCGCTTGATGACACCACGCGAAGCCAAATACTATCTTCAACTTGGGAATGAAGAGTATCGGGACAACAAAGTGTCACGCTAACGTAGCCATCATGTTGACCGTTTAGTTATCGTCTAGCAGTCGCGATGATCTAATGCCACTTACCTAAAAGGAAACCCGGATCGGTGTAGGATCCCCACAATATAGTACCCAAGCAACCCTTAAAGATAAAGCATACAATTCAAACAGAAAGCATTAAAGGTTATCTAGAAATCCTAAGGCAATTCTCTCTTTTAGGGTGCACTCCCAGTAGTCGCCATTACGTAACACGGTGAAGCCCGACTTTGTAGGATTTTGTATCCAAATGTGCGGATAGCAAGAGTCGCCACCGACTTTTATTTTTATCCAATTAAGGGAAGGTAAAAGTAACAGAAAAAGACCTTCGTTAGATTACGAGTTCGGAGAATGGTTATGAAAAGGGAAGATATTAGCACCCTTTCCATCCGTAGTTATCTCGGGCTCTTAGTTGCTCTAGATCACTTTTAAAATTGCTTTTGTGTGTTTGACAAAATGTTTTGAAAAGGCATTTCGCTGACTTTGTAATGACTCATGTAGGAGTGTATACAAAGTGTTAGGAAATGTTTGTTTTGAAAAATTTGAACTTTGAAAAAAGTGTGTGGTGTGAAAAGCATTTGATGAAGCGAGCAACTAGGAGACTTATTTACCCACTCGAATTGGTCGTTTTGTTGTACTTCTACATTCCTTTAGAATAGCGCTAGCCATACCATTAGTTAGTAGGTAGCTCCATTCGTTGGATGTAAGCGGGACATTCGAAGGGACATCGGATGGTCATAGAAAGCAACTTGTAGGAAGTATCCTAGCATTCGAAGGGACTATCATCATTTTTCGTGGCGACAATCGAGGTCAAGATCATGTATTCGGAGACATCGTGGGTCTTATGATCTTTGTATCGAAGGGACTATGATGATTTGTTTGGAAGGCAGCGGTGCTAGAATACCTCTACGTTCGAGGACATGACCATTTTGAATGGCAGCGAGAGAATTACCCTAAGGGGTGCGTGTGTGAAGAAGTGTGTTGAATTCAGAATATGTTATCTTGAAGATTAGTGGGCTATGTTCAATTTATTATCTTGCCATACACGCCTAATTACTAGCAATTTATAGGGTGCGGAAATTAAAATGCGAATGTAAAGTGCGGAAAGGTAAATCTACTATTACATGGCTTTGGGGCAGATACATAATTTAAAATGCGGAAAGTAAAATCCTAAATTAAACTATTACATCCCATATACAGTTACATAATTGAAAAAATAAAATAGAAATGGAAGAATCGTCCGAATCAGATGAACACATGAAACAAGAAATCGGAAAATATGATGAAATCGAAATAAGAAAAATGTTAGAAAAATGCAATTTTTATATGAAAAAATTACTACATCTTTGGAAATAAGATAAATAAGCTAAAATAATTTTTTGGGATTTTTTGGAAAAGATTTAATAATTAAAATGCAATTAAAAGTGAATTAAATGCAAAAATATAAATAAAAATAAATATGCATGCAAAAATATGTTTTTTAATTTATTAAATTAAATAAAGATTTTCAGAATATAAATGTAAAAAAGAAAATAATTTTTTGATAAATTTTAAATGCAGAATAAAAATTATGAAATTAATTAAAACAAATGCAAAATATTAAAAATATTAGAAAATATGAAGAAAACTGAGTTTGGAAAAGAAATAACAAAGCTGGTCCCTGGCTGGTTCGAACCCATGACATGAGATGGTATCTGGAAACAGTGAGCGCTCTAACCACTGGGACACTTGGCATTTGATGTTAGGAAAAACAAAACCAATTGTTTTTGAGTGATGACGCGTCAGGGAGAGGTTTGAAATCGAGTCGGTAGCGTGGACCCCGATCGGCGTGAACAAGCGAATCGAGCAAGCCATCGTGCCACGCCCGACCTCGGCGGTCTTCGTCCCAACGGCGCGAGCCTAGCTCGGTCGTCTTCTCCGAAGAGACAAACACGAAAACTCAAAAATAAGCAAAATAAAAAGCCTATGGTACCTTACCCCCTAAATCGGACCTTCGAATCAATGGTGATATTCGTTTGCCCTAAAAATGCTTGTATAAGGCTCGTCGAAGCGACGAAATGCCCTAACAATGGCAATCAATGATTTCTACGTGTATGCTTGCATGAGATGCATCATTCATGGTCTAATCATCATCATCTGAACAGCCAAAAAGCAATTAATAGTGCATGAAATCGGAAAATCGAATTCAAAGAAATTACCAAAGGTGCAAGTTGTAGATCGAGTTCAGCGATTACGGGCTTGAGTGAGGATTGGGATCGATCCCTGGAGACCTCAGGAAGAGGATTGGATGGTTAAATCAGCCTGAAACTTACCGAAAACAAAAATTCGAATTTTGGATTCTTGAAAAATTTTGCCAAAGTTTTTGGTGGTTTTTAGGGTTAGGGTTTCGTCCTCTGGCTTGTGTGTATTGCCTGATATTTATAGGAGGTTTTGGAAGAGAAAAACCAAGGAAAAAAGATTGGAAATTGAATGTGCAAATATTTTCCAATAAATAAAATCAAATTTCCTTAAAAACTTGATTATTTCTTTCCATATGCAAGCTATCACGATTTGGCAAGAGTGGTGGGCTTTCTTGGTCATTAAGAAAGATATAAATCCAACTTATTTCAAAAAGAAACTTAATTTTCATATTTTACATAATTTATTTTTGAATTAAATGTTATAAAATTCAAATATAAATCATGAAAATAGAAAATCACCAATTCCAAGCATTTATGGGTCAAGAAACCCTAATTTAGAAAGTTTGACTTTTGAGCAAATCTTGAGTTTTCTTGATGAATCATGATCAACCCTTGATCAAATGATGAATGTAACTTCAAAATGAGGATGTTGACAAAAAATTATGAAGTTTGATTGTATGTTGACCACAGTTGACTTTTGTCCAATACACGATTTTCAACCATCTGAGCAATTGCCTGAGGAAACTTGACTTGTGAGGCTTGAAACTTGACATGGAGAATCTTTGAAGCATATGAGGAGGCATGAAGACCATTGGAGATGTTGGGAATCCATCTTGACTTGAGAGATACCAAACCCTAGTTTGGGTTGATTGTCTAGGAGAGAGTTTGTGCGATCGACTCTTGAGGAATCCTTGAGTAGGGTGTATGAAATCTCTTGAATAGATGGAGGGCAAATTTTGGGGTATGACTGCCCTGTTCAATCTTCTTGTCGGAGGTTAGATTGACATGCTTGTCTTTCGTGACTGGAGGTAGAAGATGATTGAACACTCAATACACACAAAATTTGCACTTTCGGTTGGTGATGATGCGGGGAGCAGGCTTCTGAGATGCCGTTTGGAGAAGCGGTAAATGAGTCGTATGCTAGACTCGAGATTATTGATAGGAGAACCCGGCGGGGATGGGCTTAAGATGCCATCTGGAAAGGTCGATCTTTGGGGAGTGAGCCGTCGCCCGAGGCTCGGGATTATTGATGGGAGGAGTCTTTGAAAAGTGAGTCGTACGCTAGGCTCTGTAGATGTTTCTGGAAAGAGTATGGAGATGGGCTTAGGATGCCATCCGAGGGGAGTCGTACGTTAGACTTCGTGTTCACTCTGAATGAAGTTATTGGTTTGCATTGATTTTTAACCATATATGCAGCATTCTGAAAGTGAAGAAATGTTGACAAGTAGTCGGAGATGGGCTTAAGATGCCATCCGGCAGGAGTCGTCGCTAGACTCTGTAGTTGCTGTTGATAATAAGGGATCAGAATAAATCTTCGTGCTGATTACTCTGAGGGAGATTGTAGTTGGCAAGAATGTGGATAGCTTCCCTGTTGTGCATCGGGTGTTGATCCATTGCCTGTTATCGGAGGATAACTAGAGACGGTCTTTTGGATAGTTTTCCCGTCGATTCGGGGCTTAATCCTGGACCAGTCGTCGGAGGACAACCAAAGGCGGTCTTTCAGATAGTTTTCCCGTCGATTCGGGGCTTAATCTTGGACCTGTTTGCGTCAGAAATGACTTTCACCTGCTTTGGAGAAAACAAGAGAAACTTTGACAGAATATTGTTAGTCTTATGCAAGGAATGATGCATGACAATGTATATGAATGACGTATGCATGAATTATGACTTTATGAGAAATGTATGAATGATAAATGTTGTGATATTTCAAAACATATCCATCTTGAAGAAGATCTGGATATTGTTTGAAGATTTCGACTTACGCTTGGGGAATTGTGTAGGTGAGAACCCGCTTTTGAAGGAAGAAAGATATCTGGATTCCTCAGATGCACTATCGACCAGTCTTGGGCCTAGATATTGTTGAGGAAGGTAGAGATTGAGAAACTCGTTGTTGGAGATCTCATAGACCCTGTTGAGGAGAATCTAGGAGGCGATCCGTTGGGGACCTTGTATGTAGATCCTGCTGAGGAAATTTAGGAGGCGCTCTATTGGGGATTCCGGGCGTAGATCTCATTGGAGAATATGATGGTTGTTGAGAGACGGGTTAGAAGAGTCGGAGCCGTTGTAATCTCTGGTGGGAATAAAGGTGTATGTTTCCTCGATGCACTATCGACCAAGTCTTATGTACGGATACATTTCTTTGGGGAGAAGGGAGGATTGAGAAATATCGTGAGGATAAACACCTTGTTGGGGTGAAGTGTTATTCTTGGAGGCGATGTATACTCATTGGGAAGGTGTGTTGTGGTGACACCTTTGTGGGGATCATGCCACAATGGGGACTATTTGGTGACTTTAAGTCGTCATCTCAATTCACGGAACACTAGTAAGTACTTTTGCATGTTCACTTTTAGTATGTTTGTGATTAGATTCTTATTGTCAAATGCATATAATCATTCAAGGCAAGCGTTGGACTTATTAAGCGACAACGATGAAAATTGTAAAGAGAAAGAACTGCATTTATTTGCAATGTGGCGTATGGCCAAGTGGTTTGTACACAAGAAAGGTAAAAGCTATCGCGGAAATAATCTAGTTAAGTTCCAACTATGCTAGTACTCATATATTTCAACCATCTCATCTCCTTCATCGGTGAAAGTGAATAGGTGATCTTAGCCATTTGAATCTTGAATCTTGATAGTAGTGCAGAGCGGATGATCTGGAAGAGACATAGTAAATGCGCTTAAATCTAACTTTTGCCTAGACGCCTTTCGGGTTTTAGTCTCTGGGATACCCTTTTTTGCCCAAACCGCCTTTTGGGTTTTCGACTTGCAGGGTGTACATTTTTTGTATATATCCTTAACTTTTGCCCGAACCCTTTTGGTTCGCGAGGATGCCATATTTTTGCCTAGGCGATCGACCTAGCGGGTCTCGTTCATGCGTAGTATTTTTTGACTATATCTGCGTTCACGGTGTGGGAAGTCTTCACCATCCATGGTGCTAAGTATCATAGCTCCGGGGAAAATCATCTTGACTACAAGCGGTCCCTCGTGGGTGGGAGTCCATTTGCCCAGGATCACCTTGTGGAAGAATGATGCGCTTGACTACTAGATCACCGACTTGGTAGACTCGGTGTTTGACCTTCTTGTTAAATGCTCGATCATTCACTTACGATAAATCATCCATGGCGGATGGGCAGTCGTTCTCATCAATCAAGTTGATCGGTCAAGCCGAGTGCGGACCCATCGTCTTCACCTAACTCTGCGTCTTGGAGGACTACGGTTGAGGGTATCCCGAACCTCGATGGGTAAGGCGGCTTCCATCCAGTATACAAGAGAAGGGGTTGCCCTGTTGATGTTACGTCTTGAAGTCGATAACCATGAAGAGCAAATGGTAACATCTCATGCCAATCTTTGTAAGTCATTGTCATCTTCATATAATCTTCTTAATGTTCTTATTGGCGGCTTCCTTGCGCCGTTCATCTTAGGCCGATATGGAGAAATTATGATGCTTGATCTTGAATTGCGTGCGAGTTCGGTGATCATCTTGTTGTTGAGATTGGAACCGTTATCGTGATAATCCTTTCGGGAGTGCCATCAAGCGGATAAGATTATGTTTGATGAATCGAGCCACACATTCTTGGTAACAGATGCATCTGAGGCTTCTACCCACTTGGTAAAGTAATCGATTGCCACAAGGATAAAGCGATGTCCATTGGGCTGTGGGCTTAATTTCTCCAATCATGTCAATGCCCACATTGCAAAAGGCCAGGGAAGTTAAAACATTGGTCTTGGAGATGCGTGTACTTTGTCGTAAATCGTCGGCACTTGTGACAAGATCGAGCATAAGCGGTGACAATCTGCTTCCATGGTGGACCAATAGTAACTTTGTTCTCAAAATCTTCTTAGCCATGGTGTGTCCTTTGGAGTGGGTACCAAATTTGCCTTAGTGTAACTCTTCCATGATACGCATTCTTTGTTTCACGGTCTACAGGTAGATAAGCACAAGTCGTGGTTGCGCTTGTATAAGATGTAGTTCTTTGAGGAAGAATTTGGATGCAAATCTTCTCATGAACTTCTTATCATTGTGAGATGCCCTACGGGATATTCACGAGTCTCAAGATACCTCTTCACGTCATAGTACCAAGGTTTCTCTTCGCGTCAAGCTCACAACAATCTGTTGGTTCATCGAACTTCTCAATGATGATCGGGAGCCTCGTTGTCCCATCTAACCTTGAACATAGATGACATAGTAGCTAAGCGTCAATGATTCTCTTCTCGTGGAATATGATTGAAAGTGATTTCTTGAGTAGGGGATCAAACTCGAACATGCTCTCGATCGGAATGAGATTCGGATGCTTAGTATCCCTCGCCTTTATCGGTGATCACTAAGTGAGTCTCCATACACTCGTAAGAACTTGATTCTTAAGTCAATAGCGACTTTAAGACCCATGATGCAACCGTTACTCGGCCATGTTGTTCGTGCAAGCTGAAACATAATCTGGCGGTGAAAGGCGTGTCGCTGGGGGATGTAATGATGGCGCCAATGCCATTGCCAAGTGCGTTTGAGGCTCCATCAAAACCATAGTCCATCGGGATCCTTATGAGGTCCTTAAATGCGGCACGGTTCTTATAATCTGTAACTAGCAAAACATCTTCGTCGGAAATTGAACTGCATAGGTGATAGTCATCTACGGCAGTGAGCCAAATGATCGCTACTACACTTCCCTTGATCGCTACGAAAGTGTCTTTGGATGTCATATTCGGTCAAGATTATTTGCCATCTTGCTATTCTTGGGAGGCTGGTTTCTTAAAGATGTATTTTATCGGATCCATCTTGAAATCAACAAGGTAGTGTGAGTCAACATATCTTTGTCTTAGTCGTGACAGCAAGCCAAAGTGTTGCAAGTTTTCTCGGTGTGAGTATCTTGTTTCACGATCGGTAAACTTTTACTAAGGTAGTATATTGCATGCTCTTTTCGACCGGACTCGTCATGTTGCCCCAACACACACCCATTGAGTTCTCTAACAACATCAAGTACATGATAAGAGGTCTTCCTTGTGGGCGGCATCGGGATAGGAGGGTTGTGGGTACTCCTTGATTTTGTCAAAAGCGATCGGCTATCGTCGTTCCATTCCACTAGTTGATCTTTCTTTAGTAACTTGAAGATTGGCTCACAAGTAGCGGTTAAGTGTGCAATGAATGCGGCAATGGTTCAATGGGCCCAAGAAACCTCGACTTCCTTCTACGTATGGGGCGGCATCTCTTGAATAGCTTTGACCTTGGGGGTCAACCTTGTTGCACCCAAAATTTGCCCTCTATCTCGGTTGTATCTGGTTTGGAAGCGCATTTATCATAACACTCACATGCATTCATATCCTGGGTTTATGGTTACGGATTGGAGTTGATTCCCAAAGATTTCTCTGTTGAGCAGAGAAGGCGTGGTGTTTTCGACCAATTTGGGGATATTTGAAATGACGAGGTTTAATGTTAAATCTTTTTCGTTCATATCTATCGGCTTCGGGGCTTGGTGTTCGATTGTTGAATTGATAGTGCATTCTTGATGGAACTATGGAGCTTTGTTATATTAAATATCATTACCTCTGATTCAAGAGATCAATTCATCACGGGTTTAGGATTATTGTTGTTTGAGTTCATTGTTCAAGGAGTAAGAGGGTGGATTATGATTATCCGATTACTGATCAACAATTCAAGTTCTAGTGCATTTGGCTTGCTCATCAACTTTGTTCGTTCTTAGCAATAGTTGATATATGGCGTGTGTGGAGATATTCGTTCAGAGGGTTTGTTTGCAAGATTTGAGGGTGTCCAGTTGCCGTGTTTAGATCTTTTCTAATGCGTCCATCGCTCACAAGATTCGAGGGCATTCTATGAAAACTAGAAGCTTCCTTTTGGAATTCGTTTGGTTCGAATCTTACTCCCTCTGAATATGGTTCGATTTGGAAGCGGTAATAATTCCATTAATTTCAAGTGGAATCTATTGCTCAATTCTTAAAGAATCATGAAAGCGACAAGTTGGTGAGGTTTTTGATCAAAATTTCCTTTTGAAACTTAGAGTTTCAATTTTTGTCATAAGAAGCAAAGGCTCGAATGTCTACGTGAATGGATAAAAATGGAAACTTTGTGGCGGAAAATTCAAGTGGGATTAATTTAATTACAAGATAACTTGGATTTGAGATTTTTGATCACAAGTTCAAAGCTTTTGTAATGTGCATTTTGAGTTCGAAGGAGGATTTAGAAAATGGAATACATATTCAAATTTCATTCATAAGTTCTCTTAAGACCTCATTCTTTTTTAGAACTTGAATCAAGATCATACATGACAATTTTCTCAAGTTCTAAAGTCCAACAATCATGTTACTACTCATTTGATTCAAGAATACGGATGGGAATGGTGGACGATCGGTTTAGGCGCGTATCTTAAGTCAACGTTTCGACTTAGTATTGTTTTAACCAAAGTAATTTTGGGTTCATGACAATTTTGTTGGAATGTTTTATTAAGTCGTGATTTCTTAACTTTCGTACACAATTTCCAACTTTTGTACACAATTGCTACAACGATTGAATTTGAAGAATTTGAAACTAGGACTCAAATTGGTACATAATCTCAAGTCTTGCATTCATAAAATTCAAAGTTTCACACTTCTCAAGGTTTTATTTGCACAAGAATGTAAGAGCAAGTCTAGATACATATGTTATAATTCATCATATCTTACAATACAAGCTACAAAGTTTCTACAATGCAAGTATTTTCTAAAACAATATGTGGATTTTCAAGGCATAAGTCTTCATGATTGTGTTATTGACTTCATCTTCAAGCTTTCCATCGATTCCTCCAGTTTGCTTTTATCCATGTTTGATTGTTGTGCCAAGGCTTCACTAGGGTTCGTCCTCGCCACTTTGCTTTCATCAATCCAATGCACGAGTTACATGAAACAAGAGAGAAATAATTAGCAAATGATCAAAGAATTCAAACATGAACAAGATACAAGATACACAATCTCATCATTAGGATTTTCTTTCGGAATCGGGTTGTGCAAGGGTTTCAATCGTTCAAAACCGGCCTCATAGCGAATCATCGACCATAAACTCGCTATTGCAAATCCTCAAGTGTACCCTTGGTTCTACAGAGGTGTGGAAAGAAGATGAGGAAGCGGTTTTCAAAGCAGTTTTGGCATGGCGATCTTGTGGTTTTATGCGGGCAGCAAGTACACATCTTTTCGGGCAATGTTTACCATAAACAATGCATCAACGACCAACATATCGGGGAATACAACGAGAGCGCAACATATCGAAAATCGACATCAAAACTATCATTAATACAAATTGATGCAAGCCCATCAAACAAAGCCTTGTTTTCAAAGGATCGAAATAACAAAACCCTAAACAGCGGACGGTATATAAACATTAAGTTTATAACAAGGAACAACATTCATAAACCCTAGCGAAATTGCTCAAACAAAAACCTAACGACATACAAAAAGACTATCAAGCCAAAACCGAGCAATTCATCAAAACCGAGCGACATCTATCTATCTACAAATCATCATCATTTTCCGAAAAAAAAAACCCTTCAGAAAAGCAGACATTGCCAGAAAGAAAAGAGTAGAAAGGTAATACCCATTTTTCAAAGGAAAAGAAGGAGGTTGCGAACCACCTTGGCCGCCGTCCTCCCTTCTTTTCTCTTCTGCTCTCCTTTTTTTTCGCATCATAACCGCCGTCGTCATCATCGTTTAGAGCCTAGGGTTTCCCTTTCCTCTTTTTCGTTCCCAATCTGTAAGCACAAGAATCCAAAAAAAACAATTTTCAGAAATCAAATAATCAGGATAACGAGTGTCAGTATGAGAGAGAGAGACAGAGTTTCGTCATGGCGTCGCAGTGAAACGATTCGAGATCGAGAGAGATCGTGAACATTGAGAGAGGCAGTGAAGAAATCGCGGCGAGAGAAATAATCGGGGCGAGGAGGCGAGAGAGATGAGCATATCGATGGTGAGGCGGCGATTAGGGCTCGTGAGAGAGGATGACTACGTGTGTAGTCTCATTTATTTCCCTCGGTAATTATAACAAGCTAATTAACTTTGGTTTCGGTTTGATGCTAATTTTGTTTTGTTTTTATATAATAATAATAACTTAAGAGTAGTATTAGTTTATGATTAGGATTTATTTGTAGTCTTATAGGTTATTTTAACGTATAATAAAAGGATCTAATTTTCTTTTATAAAAAAGCGATTTATTCTTTTTTTTTTTTAATAAAATTACTAAAACTTTTTTTGTGTTTACATTATTTGTATTAGTTTTATATTATTTAATCAGATTTAATTTTATTTTTAATTTATAATATAAACAAAATGAGTTTAAGAAGACATTAGCATGTTTAGCCATGTTGGTTAGTCTAGGCGGTGACACTTGTCACCACACTGTAAGTCTATTCGAATCGGTGTATGTATGTCCATGGTATCCAATTTACCCTCATTTCAAGCCATCGGATCTGCAAGTCGGATCCGGCGCTCGAGAATGGCGGACTATGCTATGCTTCATGGGATGGCACACAGGATCCAATGACATTTTGGGCTTGGGCTCGGTTGCTATCTACACCCTCAGTTTAAAGCTTCAAGCAGGCCCATTCTAAACTTTCTCTTTAAATTCAATTATTATGCAAGTTTTATATATAATGATGTATTAAATAATATTTTGGCATATGGTAGTTTTTATTTGTTGAATTACCAATTAAATTGTTAATTGATTTTCATCAAGTAAAGAATATCTATACTAATAATTATTTAAATTCGATTGTATTGTGTGTTATTTTATTTTATTTTTAGCTATTACATTATCGCTTGCATGTTTATTAGCGATTGAACACTCCGCTCTCACATTAATATAAAACAACAACGCTCTCTCTCTTATTTTTGGTTACCCACCAAATTCTCTAAGGGTCTCATGGTTGGGGATGGGCATGGCCATCCTCACGAGGTTAATTAAGGCCCTCGTTGCCTTGATTAATCATAAGAAAAATAATTGGTCCATATACCAATCACCATGCACGAGGTCTCATGGTTAATCAAGTCCATATACTTGGTTAACCATAACCGAAATATCATTTCTCTCGTCCAGCGCAATTTCAACATAGTGTTATGGTACTTAATTAAATTGTTAGAGGTTAAGCCCAGATTTAATTAAAATATAAAATATTTGGGCCATTAGAGGAAACCCAATGACTCGAATACTTTATTCCATACTATGAACATTTAAAACACTTTCAAATTAAATCAATTAATTGAATTTGTTTTCAAAATCAATTTTCTACCAAAACAAATGTTATGGTACTTAATTAAATTGTTAGAGGTTAAGCATTTAATTAAAATGTAAAATATTTGGGCCATTAGAGGTAACCCAATGACTTGAATACTTTATTCCATACACTTGACATTTAAAACACTTTCATATTAAATTAATTAATTGAATTTGTTTTTTAAATCAATTTTTCTACAAAAAAAAAAAACATAGTGTTATGGTACTTAATTAAATTGTTAGAGGTTATTGCGATTTAATTAAAATGTAAAATATTTGGGCCATTAGAGGGTAACCCATGACTTAAATACTTTTTCCATAACACTTAATAAAAGTGAACTTTGTTTCACCTCACTCCTTTCATAATAAAGATTTTGGATGAGAGAAGATCGGTTGACCTCGATCACCAATCTCGAGTATCGAATCGTTAGAGGATATCCACGTTTTGGTACTTGTCATCTACCATTAAAATCAATTCAACCCATTCAAATCTTTTTTTGCTCATATCGATTATCAAAATCAAAACATTTCTTCTAAAATCAACACAACCAATCAAGACATTTTCAACAAGAACTACAGTTTTGACTTTCCCATTGCGAGGAATCGTGAGCCGCGGTTTGAAACGTGTCAAACTCAAAATAATAACAAACAAATCCATTTTCTTTTTCTTATTCATGTCTTAGAAATTAGCGATTACACACAAACACATTTTGAACTAAATGGGTCCCATCGAGTCACGATGGGCGTAAGAGGTGCTAATACCTTCCTCTTGCGTAACCGACTCCCGAATCCATCTTTTTGGTCTTGTAGCCTTATCCGATTTTGTGGGTTTTATCTATATTTCCCGTTCTTTCTAGAACAAATAAAATTAGGTGGCGATTTCATTGTTTTGAAAATTCATTTTAAATGATTTTTGAAAATCGAGTTACTTCGATTAGCGACTTCACTTGAGGACAATTTTAAATCTTTTTGACTAAGCGAGTCAACCTAGTTTAGTTCTTAGCATGTTTGTGTGTTTGTTTATCACTTTCTTCTTTATGCTTATCTATTGTTTATTTGCTTATTTTTCTCTATGCTTTATATATTAATTTGTTGATATATTATTGTGATGGGAATTCATGGGCATTGATACATAGATAAGCCCTACCGACTTCTAGGTCACCTTTTAGGAATAGAGGGTTGCGTAGCCTAGGTCCACTTGACTCCATTGTCTTGTTGGCCCAGGCGAAGACTCGGCTTAGAGTTGGTTGTTTAAAGAGGTTGTTGGCCAGCGTTAGCGAGGACATCAATCTTTGGACAAATGACCTATAACTCTAAGTTTGTTCATGTTGTCTAACGAGACCAAATGCTCAAATGTTGGATTTAGAGCATCCATTGAAACCGTTTCTTGGGGTATACTTTTACAAATACTATCGCCACGTAGGCCTCTCGCGCGATGATAGTGTTTGTAAAGGGATCTGAGACCCCGAAACATTTAATAAAAACATAAGATTAGCCTTACAGGGAATTGTTGGGTGAGCGTCGAAACCATGACCGGCCGATCCTATGAACAGTTCTATTTAATTTGCAACATGCATTGCATACATTTGCATAAAACCATTTAACATATAACTTTTATTTTAGGGAACCTTATAGATTTTGTTGGTGCGATGGCGAAAGGAAGAATGAATCCAGCTGAAGATGGTTCCATGTCTCAAATTCAAAGAATTGAAGTTGGGAAGGCGATAACTCAAAGTGAAAGAATTCACTTTGTCGGTAGAGCTTATTTTGGGAAAAGATTTGGGAACATCCTAGATCTTTTGACTACTAATGTGGACATGGAAGCTTTGATTGCTCGGCAAAGTACTATGATCCTCCTCTCGATGCTTCACATTCCAGACTTTCGACTTGTTCCTACAATTGAAGAGTTCGAGAGAATCCTTAATTGGCCTTTGAAGGGCGACACCCCTTTCCTCAATAGGGAAGACCTCGATAAGGCTAAGGTAGCTGCGCTTTGTTTCTTCTGTAAGGAGGTGGCACCTTGGATTCGAGACAAAGGTATTCTTAGGCAAAACTTGGAAGATAAGTTGTTAAGTTTGAGTGTTCAAGGCGATTGGCCGACTTTCGACTCCATTCTTGCTTTGCTCATCTTTGGGGTGGTTTGTTTCCAACTAATGAAATTGGTTACTTGAGCCCATCTGCTATTGGCATATTCATGTCGAAGAACCTGTTCCGCATTGTTGGTGATGTTCTTTACCATCTCCATGAGAGAAATCGAAGAAGCGAGGGTGGTTACGTGTTGTTCTCCATTCTTTGTACTTATGGTTGACATCTCATATCCCTCGAGTGGACCGTGGGAGAAGATCACGAGAAACTTATCTTGGTCTCAAAATTGGCTTCATTGACCGATGGTGTGATGTGGCATTCTCGAGGTTGGAGATTCGTTGATGTTATCACTCCTTTGTGGTGGATATTCTAATGTTCCTTTGATTGGGTCTATGGGTTGCATCAATTATAACCCAAGACTTGCGACAAGACAATTGGGGTATCAATGGAGAATGAACCAAGGCTTGAGCACTTGGAAAGCTTCATTGTGCGAACTTGGTAAAAGGACATAGTATTGAAGATCCGAAGAGCTTGGGGTCAAATCCATAGGGAAAGTCGAGAGTTAATCAAGAGGCGGAATTGATGGAAGGTCTTATCGCGGTGGGTGATAGAGAGTCAAGAAATCAAGCTGCCTTACTTTGTGGAGGTACCCTTTGATCATCTGAACAGGTAATCACTCATGTGCCAATAGAGGTGAATATGAGGCTTGAGAAATGTCGAGAAAGATGGAGGAGGAAGATTGGAGCTACAAGCTCTAATTCTCGCATTTTCTCAAAGCGAAAATTTGGAAGCCAACCTCAAGGAGGTAAAAGAAGAATTAGAGGGAGAAGAATACATAATGAAAAGGATGAAGAGCTCGATGAGATGTTACGAAAACTTGAGGAGTCTTGCAAGTGGGGCAAGGGACCTCCGTCGACAAGCTGAAGGCGCTTTCGGCAACAAAGGGCCAGGCTTATCTAGATGAAGAAAAGGCCTTTGAAGAAAGAGGCATTGACACGTCTCGAAGCAAAGATTTCAAAGTTAGAAGCCTGCAGCGCAGACCAATAAAATGCTAGAGAATGAGATAAGCGCAAAGAAGAAGTCGCATCGCTGAGAATTGGAAGCAATTGATTAGTGAAAAAATTCAAGAGGTGAACATTCGAGGAAGAAAGAGATAGCAATAGG
The DNA here is from genome assembly GCA_021764765.1 of Vicia sativa. Taxonomy (NCBI): domain Eukaryota; kingdom Viridiplantae; phylum Streptophyta; class Magnoliopsida; order Fabales; family Fabaceae; genus Vicia; species Vicia sativa. The sequence goes on from CM038793.1 coordinate 115,829,060, forward strand.
GATGCTACGAAGGCCTTGAGAGCAATGCCAAGGTTGGATTGATGAGATCCAAAATTGAATCGTCATTAGATGAAAAGGATGAACTAGTGTCCTTTCTAGAAGAGCGAGAATGGGCATTTCTATTGGAAATCAGTGAAATGGTTGACATGTGTAACCGTTTGATTGTTGGCGTACCTTGGAGACTCAGTCGGCCCTAGAAGACCTCGAAGACAACCCGATACCTCTGCATGGTGATTTCCTCTTCCTCTGTCAAAATGTGGTGAACAGGTTCAAGGCGGAAACTAGAGATTTGAAGCCTCGTCGTGGACAGCATTTCTAGTTTTTAGCCACTTATCTTATTTGAATATTTGAATCTAATTATTATTGTAATGATTTAAATTCCAGTATGAATTTTATTGCTCTGTTTGAGCTCGAACAAGCCTTGTAGTCACAACTAACACTTTGAGTTTCTATGTGATTTCGTTGAATTGCAATTTAATCGGTTCTTTTTCTAATGTTTATTGTTAACTAACGAGTCTTCAAAGAGTCCCTGAAAATAAAATGTACAAAAACATATCATGGGCATGCATGCATACTCCTATAGCATATCATACATAACGGTAGATCGGTCATCTTACTTACTTGTTGGTTTTCTTCTCCTGAGACGAGAGACTACGGGTTTCATCGTTCATCGTTACCCGACAAAGTAACTTGAAGAAAGCGATGGAAGAAGATGGAAGCGACATGGCCGCCCTAGGGACAAGAATGGATACTCGTATGGGGCAATTGATGGAGATAATTCAGAACATGGCTTTGCAACAAGAGGAGTTGAGAGCTCTGGTTGTGAGGCCTGCTGTAGTCACTACCGAAGAAGCCGCTCAAGGGAATGCTTTGTCGAAATTAGCTTGGAAGTCAGCGGTCTTCTTGATCTTGCCGCGAGAACCCTGCTCAAGCGGATCATCTGCGGTGGTTCCTCCTCCGCCTACTACCCACGCGTCGCGGTTCGAACTGTGTTGGTGCCTCGACCAGGCGAAGGACTATTGATTCGATTCCTCGGCATGATGAAGATAACTTTGAAGATTGGTTTCCAATGTTGAGGAGCCGACCGAAGGCGATAGGAAGTTGAAGATGCTCGAGGCGCGCATGCAAGCTTTGAGAATCGGGATGTTTTGGGTTTCGACATGTCAACTTGGGATTGGTTCAAGGGTGGAATCCTCAAAATTTAAAATCCTAGAGCTTTCAGTACAAGGAAACTCTTGTCCTAAAACCCACTTGAGGTATTACTATAGGAGGATGTCGCGTACGAAGGATGAGAAGCTCTTGATGCATTTTTTCAAGATAGTTTGGTGATGGGCCATTGGATTGGTATATGGGCCTTGATAGCTCCAGTGCGAACTTGGAGAGAGTTGATTGTAGCTTTTGTTCAACACTATGGCTTTAACACCGATATGGCGCCTCACGAGGACCCGGTTGCACAACCAGCTCGGGCAGAATCTTTCAAGGAGTGCAGCAAGGTGGCGAGTGGGCTAAAGTTCAACCCCTGGTGGAGCGAGATGGTGGAAATGTTCAGGCACACTAGATGGGCCCACTATGCCTCTTCTTGATCGACCGGTTACTTTCGACATGGTGATGTTTGGTGAAAGAGTTGAGATGGGGATCAAGTTAGGAAGATTCAAGATGTCGGTGTGACAAGAATCAGTTGGTGGCACCAAAAGGCTTTTGGTGGTTACCAAAAGAAGAAGGAAGGTAGTCGAGCGCCTTTGTATGGCGAGAGGAAAGGAGAAGCGCAGAGAATTCGTCGCCAGTTCTTTTGTAACTATTCCCTAGTGTTCCAAAACAAGATGTTGTTCAAGACAACCACCAGAGACCATGAAGAAGTTTGATCCCTTGCCAATGTCTTATGCGGATGTATTTGCTCATTTGCAAAGTTTGAATATGATTGAGCTGCGCACTTTGATTGACCGGATAACTTTGCCAAAATACTTTAATCACGAATGCTCGTTGCCTCTACCACTCAATGCCAGGGCATTCTATTGAAATTATCGCTTTCAAGTACAAAGTTGAGAACTAGACACCGAGGCAATCAACTTTGGACCTCCTCACTCCTAATGTCATTGACACCTTTACCTCCTCATGGTGGAAATCATTAATGCAATTTCTTGAAGATGGGTTTGAACACGATAATGGATGTTAATGATCGACCACCCCGTTGTGGTGGATAAAGAAGCAATGTTGTTGAAGGAGATTTCCTGGTTGTGATGATGGTTGTAAACAATGTTTAATCCAATTGAAGGTTGTGATAATTTGAGAGGCGATTGATACGATTCTTGAAGGACTCTTGATTCGTCGAGAAAAAGACGATATGAAGAATGTTGAAGATGAGGTTGGCGTGGTCACTATCCCGTCACTTCTAGAAGGATCCCGTTACAATCCCGTGCCGACTAAGAAACCTCCTGTGATCATCACTGCGGGTCCGGTCCACACTAGCGAAAAGGCCATCCAGGTGGAATTATGGTGCGAGTACTACCGTGTGACAAGAAATTGAATGTGGAGACCTTTGAAGGAGGAAAGTCGATGAAAAGAAGATTGGAAGATTTGAGCTGCGGTGCATGACATTGCGGAAGAAAGTCGGATTACAGAAGTGGGCGAATCTTCTCTCCACAATCTAGTTGAAAAAATCACGAAGCTTTGGCCAAGGCTAAAGCAGGGAAAGGAGTCATGATTGGGGTGAGTCAACACCAAGATTCGAACACATTACGAGCCACGAGATGACCAAAGATGTTGAAGAATTGATGAGGTATATAAGGAAGGCGATTACAAGATAATCGACCAGCTCGGCCGGGCCGCCAAGATTTCTATAGCTTTGTTGAGGGATTAGAGCCTCACCGCAGCATCTCGATGCATTGTTGGGAGCGTCTTTCGTTCCCCAAGAGATCTCGGTTAACCAATTTGGAGCATTGTGAACAACATTTCGGCAAGTAATGGTCTCGGTTTCTTGACTTGATTTACCTCCCGAGGAAGGAAGCATAACAAAGCTACGTTTCCGTGGAGATAGCGAGAACTACTTTATCCGTGTCTTTGGTTGACACGGGATCATCCTCAATGTTCTTCCAAGTCTACTCTCTTGAAGTTGGATTATGAAGGGGTTGTCTTTGAGACCGGTGATTTGATAGTTAAGGCGTTTGATGGGTCGAAGAGATCGGTGTTTGGCGAGGTGGACCTGCCTATTAAGATAGGCCCGAGGTTTTGATGCAACTTTTTCGTCATGGATATTAATCCCTCCTCTTGTTGTTTGCTTGGGCCTGGATTCATGGGGCTGTTTGTGACATCCACGCACCAAAGTTGAAGTTCTTAATTAATGGAAGGTGGTCACCATTTATGGTGAAGAAGATTATGTCGTCGGTCATCGAGCAACTTTCGATATGTTGAAGTTGAAGGAGAGATCCACGAAACTCCATGCCAAGCTTTTGAGGCGTGTCGATCGATAAGATCCCTTTGCAAAAGGTGAAGTCTCCATGGCATCCTACAAGCGAGCTCGGGGCTATTGTCAAGTCGGGACATCACGAAGGGTGGGGAAGAGTGCTAGAACTTCCTACCAGACGGATAAGAGGGTTGGGTTTGCTCCCGGAATGAAGGTCTCATCTCCACCCAGTGAGCAAAGGGTGTCTCCTCCTCAAGTTTGTCAAAGTGGAATCCAGTTGAAGATGTTGATGCCATTGATGGTGAAGCGGATGGTGACTATGATGTGGACAAGTGGATCTACCCAACCGTTCGGGGCGTGAGCTTTCAAATTGGCTCGTTGAAGATGTTCTTTGTGGTTACCCGTTTGAAGAGTAATTTTGTTTTATGTCATTCCATAATTCCTCGTTATGCCCAAGGCGTAGTGATCATCTTTAGGGCCACCATGTTTTTAACTTTCAAGTTTATCATTAATGAAGGGATCCTTTTTGCATTCAAATTTTCTCTCTTTGTTTTTCTTCACTTATTTCTTTTAAAGGTGACAATATCAAATTTTACTTTCTTTTATACAAACCTTTTGTCTTTCTTTTTATTAAAAAAAAACTTAATTAAAAATAATAATAAAAATAAAATTACCAACCAGAGATGATGGGTCCTTGACGGACCGGATTTTGTCGGCGATGATTCGCTGTGGCTCATTATGATTTCGACGAACCGATTTATCAAGCTGAAGAGGAAGCGAAGGGACGTGAATTACGAAGAACTAGCCGGGATGTTGAGGCAAGAAGAAAAGGTCATCCGGCGCGCAAGAGCTCTAGAAGTGATCAATCTAGGAGCCGGGGATGCTCGAAAGGAGGTCAAGATTGGGGCAGCATTGGAAGATGGAGTTAAGCAAAAGCTTGTCGAAATGCTACATGTGCGTGGACATCTTTGCTTGGTCTTATGAAGATATGCCGGGTTGAATCTTGACATCGTTATGCATGAATTGCCCCTCAAGAAGGATGCCACGGTAAGCGGAAGCTTAGTAGAACACATCCGAAATGTCAAGAAAGATCAAAGAAGAGGTTGAAGCGGATGGAGCGGGTTTCCTAAAGGTTGTTTCTTATCCCCATGGGTTGCAAACATTGTACGGTCTGCCGAAGAAAGGCGGCAAGGTAAGGATGTGTGTTGATTATAGGGATCGAATAGAGCTAGCCCTAAGGATGACTTCCCTCTCCGCACATCGACATTTTGGTCGATATCTTGCTCAAGCTAAAGTATTCTCCTTCATGGATGGTTTCTCGGCTGACAGTTAAGATGGCGTGATGATATGGAAAACTACTTTCATTACACCGTGGGAACTTTACGCTACAAAGTGATGCCTTTGGTTTGAAGAGCAGAGAACATGTGTCGGTAGCTATGGTTACTCTCTTTCATGATATGATGCATAAAGAGATTGAAGTATCGTTGATGATATGATTGCCAAGTCCGAACAGGAAGAAGAACACAGTTCACTTGTTGAAATTCGAAAGGTTGAGAAGTTCGGTGAGGTTGAACCCAGTAAGTGCACCTTTGGGGTGAGATCGGGAAACTTTAGGCTTTATTGTGGCGAGAAAGGGATCGAGGTTGACCACTGCAAAGATAAAAGCGATACAAGAGATGCGAGCCAAGACGAGAAGGAAGTGCGAGGTTTCTTGGGAAGGCGAATTACATCGCTAGGTTCATTTCTCATCTCTGACTACTGTGAGCCCATTTTCAAGTTGTTAGAAAGAATCCAGCGACCAGGTGGAGCAGCGATTGTCGACGGCGTTCGGCGGTATAAAGAGGTACCTCTGAGAGCCTCCAATTCTCTCACCCCGGTGAAGGTAGACCGTTGATTATGTACTTGACCGTGTTGGAGAATTCCATGGGTTGTGTTTCGGTCAACATGATGAACAGTGAGAAAAGAGCCGCGCCATATACTATTTGAGCAAAGTTCACGAATGTGAATCGAGTATTCATTATTGGAAAGACTTGTTGTGCTCGCATGGGCGGCAAAGCGACTCGAACGTATATGTTGACTCACTACTTTCTTGATCTCCAAAATGGACCCGATAAAGTATATCTTTGAGAAGCCAGCTCTCACGGAAGGATAGCCGGTGGCAAATGATCTGACGAATATGATATCAATACACTACTCGAGAGGCTATCAAAGGTAGTGTGGTGGCGGACTATCTCGCTCAACAACCATTAGATGATGACTATCAGCCGATGAAGTTTGAGTTCCGATGAGGACATTATGTATATCGAGATTGTAACATTCCGAGGCCACGAAGAGGGACCCGGCAGCTCGCGGTGGGCGATGGCATTCGATGGAGCCTCAAATGCATTAGGAAATGGTGTTGGCGCCATTATCACTTCTCAACCGGTTTTCATATTCCATTCCTTTGCCGAATCTGTTTTGATTGCACCAATAATGTGGCGGTCTGAAGCTTGTTTTTGGAATTGAAGCGGCCATTGATCGAGAATCAAGATCTTAGCGGTATGGAGAGATACGCTTTGGTAATTAGTCAAATCAATGGAGATTGGGAGACCGCCACCGAATTTGATTCCATACCGAGATCATGTCTTGAAGTTGATCCCTTATTTCGGCGAGATCACTTTTGATCACATCGAGGAAGAGAACAATTTGGCGGATGCTTTGGCTACTCTGTCATCCATGTTTAAGGTCGGATGGGCGAATGATGCCCCATCTATCACTATAATGAGGTTGGATGAGCTGCGTTACGCTATGAAGTAGAAGGTGAAGCGGATGAAAACCTTGGTTCTATGACATCAAAAGGTATCTCGGGCGAAAGAATACCACGATGATGCTTCCATCGTTGATAAGAAGGCCTGCGCAAGTACTCGGCTAAATTTTTCCTCAATGGGGTGTGTTGTACAAAAGGAACTATGACTCTGTTTTGCTCGGATCGTGGATGAACGAAGCAAATAAGATTATAGAAGAAATTCATGAAGGTTCCTTCGGGACGCATTCTAGTGGACACACCATGGCCAAGAAGATCTTGAGCGGTATTATTGGTCCACCATGGAGAATGGCTACAACCATGCTAAAACATGTTACAAATGTCAAATCTCTGACGATAAGATGCATGTGCCACCTTCTTCATTGAATGTTTTGACTTCTCCATGGCCTTTTGCGATGTGGGGCATTGATATGATTGGAGAAATTAAGCCCACCGCTTCTGGACATCGATTCATCCTTGTTGCCATTGACTACTTTACCAAATGGGTTGAGCGTCTTATGCTCGTGTCACTAGACAAGTGGTCTACGTTTCATCAAGCATAATATCATTTGTCGCTATGGGGTTCCGAGAAGATCATTCTTGATATGGCTCGAATCTCAACAACAAAATGATGAAAGAGTTGTGCGGCGATTTCAAGATAAAACATCATAACTCTTCTCCATATCGTCCAAAATGAATGGTCTTGTGGGCGGCAAACAAGAATATCAAGAAGATTGTACGAAAGATGGTTGTCACTTACAAGGATTGGCACGAGATGTTGCCATTTGCCTTGCGCAGCTATCGCACTTCATGCGTCAACGAGGGCAACTCCGCTCTCCTTGGTATACGGTATGGGCAGTCCTACCGTGGAAGTTGAAATTCCTTCCTTAAGTTTTTAACGGATGTGCAACTTCGATGAAGTGAATGGGTTCAAAATAGACTTGATCAATTGAATCTCATCGGCGAGAAGAGATTGACACTATTGTCATGGACTATACGAAAGCGTATGAAAGGGCTTTCGACAAGAGTGTGTCCTCGGAATTTCAAGTTGGTGACCTTGTCTTTGAAAAGAATTTTGCCTCCTAATAGTACAGCGCTCGGGCAAGTGGGCTCAAATTATGAAGGACCGTATGTTGTGAAGAAAGTTTTCTCTGGAGGAGCTATGTTGCTCGCGACTATGGATGGAGAAGATTTCCCTCACCCGATCAATGCGAGATGTAGTCAAAAATACTTCATAAAGAGACACATTAGGTTGGTGGCCTAAGCAAAATAAAGGCATCCCGGCGACCAAGAGGTTCGGGCAAAGTTAGGGATAAATATAAAGATTGTACACCGGCAGTCGAAAACACGAAAGAGGCTTGGGCAAAAAGGGTATCGGTGGATTGAAAACCGAAAAGGCGGTCCGAGCAAAATTAGGGATTCAAAGCGACGACTACAATGCGACACATGTTTGGTCGACTATTACAATAACTTGATAATCGGAGGGATTGAGGTTAGGCTAATCGGAGCTTTTCGGATAGCTCGATGTTAAGGGATGTTGAAGTTGTGAAGGGCATGGCGGATTCGAGTTCGACAAAATCCATGATTTTATTGTCACCTTTTCTTTTAACTTTGATGTATAAGCAATTGCCTCTTTTCGAGTTTGCTTCTTGATGTAAATGCTCATTTACGGGCTAATCAATCAATAAAATTACTTTCATCAAGCATGTTTTCTATCATTTATCTGTCTTATTTTCATGCTGTTTTGTTTGCAAAAGCAGTCGATATTTTTAATAAACTTGCATAAAACATCGATTGCCCAGCGGCACGTGGCATAATTCTGAAGTTACTCGGATTGGTACACCATTATGATTGAAACAGTTGATCTTTATGCGAAATTATTGTTATGTCTCTGTTTTACATTTTGTTATCGAATTTTAAATAAAGGCGTTACGCTTGAGCTTAAATCTCCAACAAAACTTCTTTCTCTCCACAAGGATATCCATGGCATATGTGCCCTTGGATGTTATCACTCCTTCCAGCGGAAGATTGCAAGAAGTCTACACGGCAAGATCACTTTCAAAGCTCACTTGTGCGAAGATGTTGTCGACCCTCTTATGCTAGAGCTCGTAATCGAACTCTGCATCTGATTGTCATCGAGATGAATGTTAATCTCAGGAGTTACTTGATGATGCTAATCATTGAAAGATGATACTTCTATTCCTGATCCCCCACAGGTCGAGACTATCATCTCTTTGATGAACCCGGATGATTGTATTCAATTCATGGATGGTTGATGTTCCCTCGGATTCACATTGCCTTTAGTCTGGACAAAATTCAAAACATGCATCATTGCATTGCATAGCATCCTCAAAGCGTAGCATATTGATATGGAGCATTACGCTAAAATAATAATCTCAAACATGCATCTAAGCATAAGCCAGTTAAAGTCTCGGTACCTTTTAAGTCTCCGAAGAAAGTTTATCCATAAAAATCCCCAAGTGGTATTCCCAGTCGAGTTCCCTCAAGAATTTCTTCTTGTTGTTATTGCTCTGCATTTTTGACCCGTGTCGGTCTCCTACATCATTCAAATTCAATTCATTACCAAGCGTCTTGCTTTTGCAAATTCTTATTGTTGGTTATCTTACCCATGTTTGCCTCTACGTTAATGAGTGCGGTAAGAGTTGGTGTCTAACCTTTCTTGCTTCTCGATTGTTTGAGTATCCATACTTGGTGTGTGGTAATTCATATACCACTCTTGAAGAATTACACCCGCCTTTGGCTGAGGGATATTGTAGTTTCTTGCACATTTGCAACCTTTTAAAGTCCAACATAGTTGGCAATCCTTGCTAGAGTCCCCTTTGTTTGGCCTCTTTGTGAATTAGATCTTGATCGGCGATTTTACCATTCCATATATCTTTCCCCGTTAGTGCTGCTCGGGTCGGTCTCGTTCTTGCGTGTATCTAATCCTTACGACATATGCTTCTTATATGTTCAATATCCTTACCGAACATGTATATTCGATCTTTATGTGTCCAATATCCTTACGGGCATGTATATTGAAACCTTTGTTAGAGTCGTCTTGATCGGTCTCTTTCCGATGTATATCTAATATCCTTACGACATATGCTCCTATATGTATTCAATATCCTTACCGAACATGTATATCGATCTTTATGTGTCCAATATCCTTACAGGGCATGTATATTTGAAACCTTTGATAGAGTCGTCTTGATTCGGTCTCTTTAAATTGTATGTCT
>CM038793.1:115838580-115928813 GCA_021764765.1 Vicia sativa
TCATAATTTTTTGTAATGTTTAACACTTTTATTTGTTGTTTTTCTAATATTATGAGAGCTAAAACCCTCAATGCTAGGGGGTGGTCCTGGTTTGATGATTGTATGAATTCTGATTCTTGATTTCCTTAATGCATGTTTATCTATTTCAATTTAATTGTGTGGTGTTCTTAAGATTATGTATCGGACAAATACATGTATACCTATGACTAAAATTGGGTGATTGTGATTGTAGTTTCTACACAATTAGGTTATTAGAGTCTCATGTAGGACTAGGAACTCTTTTAATCACTTGAATTCTCGATATCGTTATGGTTAAAACTAAGAGTTGTCTGAATGGACATTTGAATAAGGATTAGGGTTTTAATAGTGTCTTCATTAAGGACTTAAGGAAGAACAAATCTAGATAGGTAATTGATAGTTTTCATATGCAATGAGAAAATGAATTTAGATTATAGTTTTGTTAAATCAAACCATTGTTTTTGTTAAATTGAATTAAGAGCACGAATAAGTATTTACCACGCAGCTCCCGAGATTGATACTTGGGAAACTCATTATAACTACATCGGTGAAAATAGTACACTTGCTATTTTTCCGATCACCATCAAAGGCAACATTGTAAGGATACCTTAGTAATTTGAAGGACGATCATCACTTATTTCAAGGCAACCAAGGGACGAGATCATATATTGTAGGCAACATCGAGGGTCATTGAGGGACTATGATCTTTATATTGAAGGACTGTGATGATGTTATTCGTAGCTGCCTTTGCTAATGGTGCCCCTACATTCGAGGGACATGACCATGTTTATCTCAAGGCAATAAGAGAGGATACCCTAAGGGGGTGTGTGAGAAGTGTGTTCAATTCATTATTTTATCTTTGATTAGGGTTATCTAAGATTGATTGATTAATCTTGCCATACAATCCTATTAGCATACATCTAAACAGCTTAATAGTCATGGAAAGTAAAGACAAAAAGTAAAGATCCTACGCAATTACATGGCTTTTGGGAAGTTGCATAATAAAGGTGCATAAAGTAAATGTCCTAATTATCTATTACATCTCATGAGCATATACATAAATGATAAAAGGAATGTGCCGAAAAATTATACATCCCGAGAAGTTTTTGAAAAGAGTTAGTAAAAAGTTTGAGGTTAGTGGTGGTTTGATTAAGTTAACCTAATTATTAGAAAGAAAATATCTTTTGAATTTTTGAGGTTGATTTTAATAAAGAAAACAAATTAAAAGTTAATTTAATGGTTAATTAATAATTAATTAAATGTAAAGCAAAATAAAATATTTTTATGCTCAAAATAAAATAAAGATTTTTCGCACCTAATTCTAAAAGGAAAATATTTCTTTGTGATTTTTGTGTATTTTAAAAATATTTTAAAAGAAATTAATTAGAAAAAGAAAATTCAAAGAAAATGGAAAAATTAGGAAAAATGTTAGAAAAATAGCAAAAAAAAGGATTGGGGTGCCAGATTGAACCGAAAGTACCTCGTTACCAAGGGACGCTAGCCATCCGAGCAGGTGTCTTTGTTAGTAAACTCAAACAATAACAATATATAATAAGAAAATTTTTAAAATATATATTTAAAAAGTCGAACGCTAAGGGTGGGGTCATTCCCATTTGAATTTTCTACAAATGTTACCACGACTTTTTAGTGGGTAAAGGCTATACCGATGCACAACATCTCAGAATTATATCCCCACAATAAAAATAAAAGAATATACAATATAAATTTGTTATGTAACCATGGATCGATTGAATTGACCCACTAATCACAACCATGCCCTTGGTTTCGCCTAATTTTGGCTATTTCGTGAAGCCATAATTTGAAACTCAAACCCTAACAATGGTGGATCCTCCATCCCGCACCTGTACCCAATTAACCTATCTAGAAAGCTTCGAACTTCATCACAAACACAAATATGTGGTTAAATTCAATTAAATATGTATTAATATATGAAATCGAATTGAAACAAGAGTGTATAAACCCGATCGTGTTTTTACATTTTCGGATGGATGGATGGTCAGAACGCCTGAATGAATCGTAGAGGATCAAGGAATGTGTTGGAATACTTTGTTTGCTCGAATTGATCCAAACCACACTGTAAGTTACTTGAACGACACAATTTTTTGAGTTTTTCTAGGGTTGTTGGAGGCAAGGAATTCATTCTTTTGTGATCCGAGGTTGTTGGTATATATAGAGGATGGAATTAGGTTAAGAAATTTGATCAAGAATCAAGCTTTGAATGCCAAAATATTTGATTGAAATTTGCACCAAATATTGCCTTTTTGGATTCAATCACATTCAATCTCTTGCCAATATAATATTTTCAAAATTTACAACTAGCTATTGGTTACTTGAATCTCTAGAAGCTGGATTTAAGCCTTGTACTTATTGATTTGATTTTTGCATTTTATTTTAATTAAAATTGAATTAAATTGAATTAATCCGAAATAAATAAAATAAATGAAGACATGGTGTGCAAATGGGCTGTAGAAGCTCTTGAAATGTTAGAAACAAGTTTGAATCAATGAAATATAGGCCCATTTGGAAAATTTCCAAGTTTGGTCAATATTTTCTTCATATACTTCTTCAAAATTTCTAATTTTTCCTAAGCCCTAACTCGCTCAATTTTTATCATTTGGGAGTGTTCTTGGACTTTTGAAAAGCTTAAGATGTCTTCTAAGAGATAATTTTGGTTTCATCTTCATTGAAGCTATCATGTTCATGTACACTTCTTTGGAAAAAGATGACTCTTTGTTGACGCTAGAAGGACCTATAATGTCTTGATCCATAACTTCCAAATGAAGCATTTTTGGGAAAAGCTTGTGAGACACGGGTTATAGAGAATTGAATTCTCTTCAAATGAGCTTTGGTGGAAAAATTTCGATAAAGTATGTGAAAGTTATGCTTGGTCAAAGTTCGCTGACTTTTATCAAGAAACCCTAATTTAGAAACTTTGACTTTGATCAAATCTTGAGTTTTCTTAATGAATCATGATCAAACCTTGATCAAATGATGGATGTGACTTCAAAATCTTGATGTTGACCAAAATGATGAAGTTCGAGTATGTTGATCACTTGATTTTTTGTCCAATACAACCGATTTTCAACCATCCGAGATAGGACTAGGAAAACTGGAGTCATGAGGCTCGAACTTGACATGGTGATCCCTGAGACATATGAGGAGGTATGATGATCACTTGAGGCAATGGAACTCATCCTTGACTTGAGAGAATCAAACCCTAGTCAGGTTGATTGCTTAAGAGAGGGTTCATCCGTCAACCCTTGAGGAATTCTTGAGTATGGAGATGTGGATTGACTAGAGAAATGGGAGGGAAAATTTTGGGGTATGACAATGCCCTGCTCAATATTCTTGTACCAAGGGTTAGATTGGTATGCTTGCCTTTCGTGACCAAGGTAAAAGATGATTAAACACTGAGTACACATGAAAATTTGAACTTATAGTTTATGGCAGCCATCGAATCAATTTATGGCATATGGAATTACATAAATGCTCATAGCTTGGGAAACCAATAGAAAAGAGCATGGTCGCTCAACAAATAAGAGACAACATTGTGTATGGGGTGGTTTAATACTAGACTTAGAAAACACATAATTGAATTTATGATGTAATTTGTTGTTAGGTTGGTGTATCTTGTTGGATCGGATCACTTTTAATCCCTTGTTCTTCATCATTTTTTGAATAAAATCTTTCATTTGCTCAAAAAAATAATGATAGTCAAAAAGTTATATAACTGTATTTTACATTTAAAACTAATATATAATTATATGGATTATATATATATATATATATATATATATATATATATATATATATATATATATATATATATATATATATATATATATATATATATATATATATGATACTATTAATATTTTTAGTAGTACATAATAACATAAATTTTTTACTTTTAAAATACATAAAAGTTATATATTTATAATTATATTACCAATAAATATTTTTTGAATTAATTATAGTTTTCCTCTCCATATTTTCCTCAATTATTTATATCGGCCCCTATTTTTTTTAAATGCTTTGGTCCTCATATACATTTTTCTGCCAAAAAGCGTTGTGTTGGGAAAAATAGAGAGACCAAAACTGTTTAAAATAAAAAATATGAGACTAAAATTATAATTAAAACTGATACACTTCATCGCTTTCTGACAGAAAATGAACATGAGAACCAAAACTATTTAAAAACAAATTAGGAGGACTGATATTGTGAGTCTTAAAAAATAGAGGAGCAAAAACTGCGATTAAGCCATAATTTTTTTCAGGATTATATGAATCTCAAATAAAGAGAAATAAGGAAAGAAAAAAAAAACTAGACCATTAATATCAAAGAATATAAATTTAATAGTTTAGATTAACTTGTTCTCAATTATTATAATAACCACCAAGTGTTGTTGCCATATATATATATATATATATATATATATATATATATATATATATATATATATATGGATCAAATTACACCCAAAGAGTTAAACCATGAGTTACACTCGCCAAAACGCCACTTCAAATTAGTATTTTTAAAATCAACTGGATTGAAACATATCATCATATATATCATACCTATAAAGTTTGAGATTAATCTATAATGATTTACTATGTCATCGAACTACATCAAAATTAACGTTATATGAAAGTCTATTTTGACGTTAATTTTGGATATCTTGATCGTTATAGTAACTCTTCGTATGTAATTTGATCCCTATTCTTTATAAAAATATATATGGATATACAAATACATTATGTAATAGACATATATATATATATATATATATATATATATATATATATATATATATATATATATATATATATATATATATATATATATATATATATATATATATATATATATATGTAGTTGAATATAAATAAATATTATTTTCATGTACTTATTAAATATTTTAAAATATTCTGAAAACTATATTATTTTTTTATTATTTATAAATATAAAACTTTATTTTTAAGTAAAGAATATATTTTTTTTTTGAACTTTAAACATATTTATAATTATTAAAAATAATATATTTTGGAGAAATTTTTTCTATTTATTTTAGAATATAATAATTCTTTTGAATTCTAAGCTAAATTTATAATTTATAATTTAAATTAAATTTATTTAAAAATATTATAACAAAATAACTTACTGATAAAAATCACGTGATTTTTATTAATAAATAGACTTGTTTATTATTTTTAATATTTATTAAAAAATGTTATTTTAATAATGTTAAATAAAAAATGTTAAATAAAAATTATAAAATGATTATAGTTAAAAAAAAAATACATTCTTTATTTATAAATATAGTTTTTTGGGATTGTTTGTTGTATTGTCTGTTGGATTGAGTTTTGGTCGCTTGGGCTATGGCGATTTTTGATTCTATCAATAAAGTTATTATGTTTTATAAATAAATAAATATAGTTTTTTAATTATATGTATTAAAAGTAATATATTTTTGAGTTATTATTAATATTTATTAATGATAAACTTTACAAATATATATTCTTTATTTAAAAATATTTATTTTTTAATAATAATATTGATTTATTATTGTTTGTTATTAATATTGAATGCATAGTATGGTAAAAAGGCATATAAATGAGTTTTCCTTGGTAGTATTTGTATTAAATTTGTTTTATCTTTTTTGTAGTGTGTTTTTAAAAAATTGAAAATGAATATTATATGATGTTTATATCGATTCATTTTTTTATAGATTGTTAGTTGATTTATATCTATTCATTTTTAATTCATTGATAGCTTATTCAAAAATAAAGTATTTTAATTTGGTATTTCTAGATTAAAATGGATGTACATTGTAATATTATTTTAAAATGTATTGCTATTTAACTACTTTTGTCTTATAAGCTATAACTTCATCTCTATAAATACCTCACTAGCCTAAGCTTATTCATCAAATCGTATAGTACTTACAACAAAGCCTTAGTTTTGTAAGGATATCATGGCTTTTGCTTTAGGAAATCATATACTCATCTTCGTAAGTTTACTCGCAATATTAGGGACCCCTTCCTCTTGTTTTAAACCAAAACCTTGTTAGTGTTGCTTCCAACTTCACATCTGATGCAGATTGGCCATCTACAATGGCAACTTGGTATGGAGCTCCAGAAGGCGATGGAAGTGAAAGTATATAATAGAAAATTTTCCTTAGTAAGATTCATAATTTTGTAACCAAATAATTATTGAAATGATTTTAATTGATATGTAGATGGTGCTTGTGGATATGGAAAAGCTGTTGGTGGCCCTCCATACAACTCAATGATATCAGCTGGAAACCCTTCCATTTACCAATCAGGCAAGGCTGCGGCACATGTTATCAGGTCTAACAACATATAACATTATGATTATTTTATTAGCAAAATCCCTAGTATTACTTTTTGAATTGTTTTTTCTTAACAATACTTTTTGTAAAGATCAAATTTTTTAGTTAATAATTTACATATTGACTTTATTTGATTTTAAAATCAGGTGAAGTGCACAGGAAATTCTGCATGCTCAGGCAATCCTGTTAGGTATTTATCACTGATTTGTGTCCTGAATGTGCTCATTTATTTGATTTGAGTGGCCATGCTTTCGGTTCCATGGCAAATTCAGGTCAAGCTGACAACCTACGTACTGCTGGGAAAATATCAGTACAATATGAAAGGTACTCTTCCTTTTTCTTTATAAGAGATACTCTTCTGATATGTAAGTTTTAATTTTTCATTTTTTGTGTGCAGATGCTAGCGAAGAATGTGATCCCTGAGAGTTGCAAGCCTAATAAAATGTCTATGTATTAAGACTATTAGTTATAGTGCGATGTATCCATTTCAATCAAGTTCCCCTAAGTGGATTTTGTATTGTATTATGTAATCAATAATAGAGAAATTATGTTAGCATATTACTTATTGAGTCAATTATAATTTTATTCCTTAAAAATTACCCCCAAAATCTAAATAATTAAAATCTTCAATCATATATATTACTCTTTATAATATTGTAATATTTAATTTTTTTGAAATTACCCCCATGGCAAATGTTTTTGAAATCTTTCATATATTACTCTTTATAATATTGTAATATTTAATTTTTTTTTTTATGAATAGAGAAAAAAATATATAAGTGAAAAATAATTTTATATTGACAATCAATTAATGACATATTTATATAAGTGGAAAATAATTTTATATTGACAATCAATCAATTAATGACAATCAAATAAAAGTTATTGTAATTTATTATTAAAATAAATTAATAATTATGTTTTATAATTTATTACAAATCTAAATTTACTAAAAAATGAAATAAATAAATTATACATTTATTATATAATTAATTTAAGATTAAAATAATAATTACAAAATAAGAGAAAATTGATGAAGCAAGATAATGTATAATTGAGTTAATCAATGCAATTATGACAATAATGTTTCAAATCATAAGGTAAATAAATTATTAGTCCTATAAATATATAAAATAGAACCCTCCAAAATCAACATACTAATAACAAAATACACTAAAATTATCATAAAAGAAGTTGACAATTGACTCACATAAACTATTGAATTTCATTTACATTTATATTAAATTAACAACATAAAATTTACAAAGAAACATCTTCTATAGGTTTTAATAGCTTTTTGTTTAGGCAAAAGCGCTTTTAGGTGTTATACCCCAAAATTTTCCTCTCACTTCTCAAGACATTTCATATATCCATACTCAAGGATTTCACAAGGGTTAACCAAACAAACCCTCTCCTATAATCAACCCAAACTAGGGTTTGGTCATTCTCAAGTCAAGGTGGGCCTCCAACATTTCCAATGGTCATCATGCCTCATCATATGCTTCAAAGAATCTCTATGTCAAGTTTCAAGTCAAGTTTTCTCAAACAATTGCTCGATGGTTGAAAATCACAGTATTGGACAAAAGTCAATTGTGGTCAACATACACCAAACTTCATAATTTTTGGTCAACATCAATATTTTGAAGTGATATTCATCATTTGATCAAGGGTTGATCATGATTCATCAAGAAAAATCAAGAATTGATCAAAAGTCAAAGTTTCTAAATTGGGCTTTCTTAGACAAAAGTCAACAGAACTTTGACCAGGCATAACTTTCACATACTTTATCAGAAATTTTTCTACCACAGCTCATTTTGAAGAGAATTTAATTCTCTACAACTTCATGTCTCACAAGCTTGGGCAGAAAATGCTTCATTTGAAAGTTATGAATCAAAACATTACAGGTCCTTTTAAAAGTCAACAAAAAGTCATCTTTTTGCAAAGAAGTGTTCATGAGCATGGAAACTCCAATGAAGATGAAACCAAAAAAGGTTGCTTAGAAGACATATTGAGCTTTCTAAAAAGTCCAAGAACACCCAAAAATATTAAAAGTTGAGCAAGATACACCTTGTCCAAGTTGAGCATTTTTTAGGAGGTGCACAAAGAGAAATACTTGACAAAACCAATTTTTTTGCAAATGGGCCTAACTTTTCTTGATTCAAACATGTTCCTTAGCTGAATTGGAACCTCCAAGCCCAAGGCCACTTAATTTATCTTCTTTTTTTTTATTTACCATGGATTTTTAATCATTTAAAACCAATTTAATTAAAATAAAAGATAGAATATCAAAATTAATTGCAAGATGGATTTTCTCTCATCCTTGAGGTCCAAGTAAGCCATTTAACTGATTATTTCAAATAATCATGATTGGTAATGAGATTTGATTGAAATTGGCTCAAAAAGGAAATATTTTGTTTGATTCCAAATCAAATAATTTCTCATTGATTGGTTTGATTTTTTCTCACAATTCTTGACCTAATTCACTCTATTATAAATACATGATGCATCCACAAGCACAAAAAAACAAAAATTTTGGCCTCAAGAACCCTATTCCAAGCTTCAAAAAACCGTGTCTTACAAGCTACTAGCAGCCAAGTTTCCAGCCCAATTCAAAGCATTCTAAGCATTCCAACACATTCCTGGAGGTCCTCTGAATCGATCCAGATATTCACAAGCCAGCCAAACGTCCAAAATCAAGAAATCACGATTTCGGTTTGCACTTTCTAACTCAAAATCGATTTATGTTTTTTCATGTATATTTAACATGTTTTGATTGCTTGTTTGTATTTAGAATGGAGTTTCAAGCTTTTCGTGATAGGTTAATTGTGTTTTGAGTATGTGAATCGTAATCCACCATTGCTAGGGTTCTTAAGCTCGAATTAGGGATTCCTGAATAAGAAAAATTGGACCAATCTAAGGACATATTCATTTTCGTGACGATTTGCAATCGGTCTATGGCTTTACATTTAATTTATATTGCATATTGCTTGAGTTTTGAATCTAGGATTTAGCCAAAGCGTAAACCGTAGCTAAAAGTTCAAATATTTGAATGAAGAAGATGACTCGCGCTGCTTTCTTGCTCAATGTTTACCCGTAAGTCCATTCCTTTGTATTCTTTTGTGTCATATTGTTAATGATGGTCCACTCAAATGTATAAGGCAATACAGAGTTTGTTCAAAAGGACATGGGTTCGAACTTGTCCTTTTACTTAACATTTTTTCTGAAATTTCTGTGTCTGAAGACATGCCCACAAGCTCCACCTTCTGGCCTCCATTACAACACGCTATGCCCTAGAAGCTCCATCGGGCGATCTTCCTAGAAAGCCCGTAGTGCATACTGGGCGCCTGTGCCAATGTAAATTAGATTCGAGCACCTCCAAGGTAAGAACCCCGTAAGTTTACTGGCACGGCCAGAGGCTCCCTGTAAGCCCTAGTTTTTGGGAGAGTTTCATCCAGAAGCATTTTGACCCTCCTCTCTAACATTATTTCTTTTTTCATATTTTCCATTTAATTTTATTTCTTATCAAATGATATTCTGATGCATTAAAATCACTAAAAATATTTTCTTTTTGCATTTAGGTCTGAAAAATACTTATTTAATTTTTGACATAAAAAATTATATTTTTGCATGCATATTTTAATTAATTGTTAATTAATCATAAAATTGACTTTTAATTATTTTTCTTTACTAAAACCAATCCGTAAAATTCCCAAAAATTGTTTTATCATCTAATTAGATTACTAACCTAAAACTTTTTCCTAACTCAAAATCTTTTTTACTAACACATTTTCTCTTATGCAAAATTCTTTCTTTTCCGATTATTATGTATCTGCTTCCAAGTTGTAATAGTTAGGACTAATTTTCTCACATTTCCTTTTCCCAATAATATGTAATCGCTCATGGGATGTAATAGCTTAATTAGGTTTACTTTCCGCACTCCTATATTATGTAACTTCCCAAAGCCATGTAATAGCGTAGGATTTACTTTCAAGACTTTATTTTCTACAATTTACTATCCGCACCCATATAAATTGCTAGTAATTAGCGCGTATGGCAAGATAAAACGAACGAGATCACTTCTAATTGCAAGATAACTTACCGAATTTAACACACTCTTTTCACACACATGCGGAGAGTATTCTCTCGCTGCCTTCGAATAAATGGTCAAGTCCTCGAACGAGGTATCCTAGCACCGCTGCCTACAAACATATCATCATAGTCCCTTCGATACAAAGATCATAGTCCCTCGATGTTGCCTCACGAATACATGATCTCGCCCCTCGATTGTTGACTACGAAAAAGTGACGATCGTCGCTCGAATGTGCTAGGATATTCCTACAAAGTTTCTATGACCATCCGATGTCCCTTCGAATGTCCCTTCTACATCCAACTAATAGGGTTACCTACCAACTAATTGTATGGATACGCTATTCTAAAGGAACATAAAATAACACGGAAATGACCGCTCGAGTAGGTAATAAGACTTTTAGTTGCTTGCTCTATCAAAATACTTTTCACACCTCACACTTTTACAAAGTTAAGACACTTTTCAAAACGAAACATTTCCGAACACTTCGTATACATTCCAGCATGAATCATTATGAAGTCAAAGTGTAATGCCTTTTCAAAACATTTTTTCAAACACACACACAGAAAGAAAATTTTAAAGTGAGCTAAAGCAACTAAGAGCCCGTAGATAACTACGGATGGAAAGGGTGCTAATACCTTCCCTTTTCATAACCTTCTTCCTTACTCAGAATCTAACGAAGGTCTTTTCCTGTTCTTTTCACCTTCCCTTAATTGAATAAAAGAAAAGTCGGTGGCGACTTTGCTATCCGCAACATTTGCGATCAAAAGCAAAACAATCCAAAGTCATCCTCCCACCAGACATATAGGATACCTATATGCACTTTTTCAAAAAGCGCTTTCAAGTAGGCTTTTAAAGACTTTTCTCGAAAAGCGCTTTGTTATGCATACTTTAGAATGCCTTTATGCTTCTCGTGGGCAGCTTAGAAAGCTTTTCAAGAAAAGTTGCTTAGGTCATTTGAAAGTTGCTTGAGAAAAGCGCCTAATGTATACATAAGATAACACTTTTGAAACGCTGTCTTATGTATGTATACCTTAGGCAGTGCTTTTTTTCTCAAAAAGCGCTTTAATAGGTGGCCTAACGCAGCGCTTTTCTTGAAAAAGCGCTTTCTTAGGGTTTTTTTTTCCATAAACCTATAATTTATATAATTCATAAACCTGCATTTTTTGCAGTATTATTTCATAAACATGTAATTCATAAACCTGTAATTTACAATCGTAATCCCGTTATTTCAACAAAGAGATTATATACAAATACCATTATATATCATTGTTATCCAAAATATAAATACACCATTGTAATTCAATTCACATATTTTTAACATTACCAAATCAACCTTACAAAATTAACCCTAACAAAATCATCCATAAGAATAACTAAATCAGTCCTAATGCATAAACAAAACACGGTCAATTATGTATTCAAGGTCATGGTCCTGAAAGGTATGAACATAATAACACAGTCAATATTATATTCACACAATAACATATTCATAACACTTTTCACACAATAATGTATTCATACCTAATATGATTCTTTGCTCAATAAAATATTAACATATAAAACAACATCAAGGATAAGTTATAACATATAAAACAATTCAAGAAAGTTATATTTAAACAATTCAAGGATAAGTCATAACATATAAAACAATTCAAGAAACTTATATCAACGCAAATTGAATTCACAACGTCACCATAATCGAAGTCACCGTTCCAAGTTCAAATTAAAAATTCAGCCAAGTCGTCATGAAAATTCAGCCATTGGTGTATAGTTACACTAGTAGCCACACTTATATCAATTTCATTTCATGTCTATGTAGATTTTGTAAGGTTCATTCAACATTAAAAAATAGTTTAAAACATAGTAGAGTATAGAACAAACCAACACAACCACAAACTCATGCATAAAAATAGTTATATAGCAGAGATATTCATCTAAAAATCTATCAACCTAAATAATAATCCCTAAAATAATGTATAATAAACTCATGAGATAATTCGATTATTCCTATGCTAACTAATGACACACTTTTGTCACTTAGTGACATAGTCAATAATTTGTTTGGGATGTCATAAAATAGACTCTATAAATACTAGAAACCAAAACTTATGTTAAAGTTCAATTGGATGGAGAAGAACATTGGTATTGCACTTGACTATAAGGGTAAAACACCTTCAAAATTGAGTTCCGCTACCTCAATTTTAACCAAATTTCTTATCCATGAAATACCTCTAAACCTAAAGTTTGAGAGTATTAAAAATTAAGGCACTAATAAATCGAAAGTTTCAACAATCAAACAAAACCAAGCTAATATTCTTCCATAGAGCTACGAGTAGTAGCTCCATTTTCCACGAGTATATCGTTGATTATTTGTAATGAACAATCAAAATTCCGAACTAAAATTACACCACAAATCACCAAAACAAAAACATTTTCCATTATCTATAAAAAAACACTACCAACACAAAAACCCTAACAAATCCAAACAGAGTTCCATTATCAAAAAACCACAATCAAACCAAAAATAATCAAACAAAACTGGGAATTAAATCAACAAAAAGAATGAAAGTGAATATGTTTACCACTTGAAGAAGCTGCAAATGGTGAGGCAGTGACGGGCGCGAGATAGTGATAGAGACGAGATGAGGTTTCCTGTGAGGCAAAGGATAGAGACGGAGACGAGGTTTCCTGTGACGGGTGACAGACGGAGATGGAGAAACGGAGGTTTCCAATAACGGACGTGATTACAGGTGAGAACGATGAAGAGAGAATAGTGGAAATCGTGGGTCAAAGAAGGGGAAATAGAATGAATTAGTTTAGGGTTTAACATTTTAAATATAAAACTAGCAATGACAACACTTTTAAAAGCGTCAAGAGGATATGAAATGAAACCGCTTTCCCTAAAAGTGCTTTCATTTCATATGCAATCAATAACTTTAAATATAAAACTAGCAACGACAAATTTAAAAAGCGCTATAGGCATATATGAAAGCGCTTTTTCCTTAAAAAGCGCTTTCATTTTATATGCCTAGCAGCTGCTTTTAAAAGCACTTTCTAAAGGTCGTTTAGCTTAAAGCTCTAAGGTTAACCTTTAGCGCTTTTGAAAATCGCTTTAAGGTAACCTTTATAAACGCTTTTTAAGCGGTTTTTTAACACCTAAAACAACGCTTTTTCTAAAAGCGCTTTCTTTTGTCGCCAAAACTCATTTTTGACGAGTGATACCAATCTCTTCGAAGCTATTGTTGTCGCAGATAAGAAGACAACAAAATTTCAAAAGAAAGCATGCCTCTTTGTTGTTTCCTCCTTTTCATCAAGTGCTACACATCAAGACAACCAATATATTAGTGATAGTGATATTAATTTGTATCCCATCATTCCAATTAAATACAGAGTACAACATATATCCCAATTAAAATATTTCATAAACAAATGGATTATAAATGAATAAAATGGTATTTCATAAACATCTTGCCACGACCCAAAAATAATCTCAATATTTTCCTTCAGAATTAAATTGTAACGCATCAAAAACAATTATAATGTTACCTTTGTAATAATATTTTATTTTTGTATCTATTTCAATAGATCTAAAAACCCGATCACCTATGATTAACCTGAAATGTATAGAAATAATTTAACATATTCTTTTACAATAGAAACATAAAACAGATCGAATCAAAAATATATTCTTCCTCTTCGATTCCAATAGAAACTTCATTCAACTACAACTCTACCTATCGGTTCTTGATTTTCTTGAATATTTCCAATGGTTCCAAAAAATGGCTCAACATCAATAAATTGAATAAAATTGAGAGAAAAATGTTAATAGAGAGATTTAAGAAGGAATAAATTTGTTCATACCCAATTGATTGCTTAGTAAGGTAACATGTCCCTAAATACAAAAAAGCCATAATAAACGTATTATGCAAACAAAGAAGACATTGGATGTTATATAACAATAATAGGCATACCTTTCGTGAGAGTTCAAAATATCATAATAAAATACAAAGAAGTTCAAAGACAAACCCAATCGAATGTGACGGTAGAGCTAACTCATCTCCTATCAAGAATAAAAGTAATCAGCACTATTTTAAATAATCGATCAAAATAAATTGATGTAAAATGTTAAATTGGATCAATGTACCAAGTGTCGCCATAGCATCCGATATTTCTAGCATTAGAAATACCCAATGAAGTTTTCTTCACCAATTCATCCCAAACAAATTCCTTCCAAGTTGGATAATATTATAATTTCGTAGCACCATAAATATAATCTTTAGATCATACTTGCACAACATGCCAAATAAATAGAGTATAATAATAAAAATGAAATAAAGAAATTGAGAGAAGATATTATTGTGACAAGAATAACTTTAATTTGGGAGAAGGTGAGCTTTTAGACTCATTTTTGGCATTGGTAATTTTGCAAACCTCAATTTCGTATGCATATGTTGCAAACCCCAAACCCCGTGTGTCATACCCCAAAATTTTCCTCCTACTTCTCAAGACATTTCATACGTCCATACTCAAGGATTCCTCAAGGGTTGATCGACAAATCCTCTCTTAGACAATCAACCCAAACTAGGGTTTGCCAATTTCGATCAAGATGGACTTCCAACATCTCCAATGGTCACCATGCCTCCTCATATGCTTCAAAGATTCTCCATGTCAAGTTTCAAGCCTCACAAGTCAAGTTTCCTCGTATAATTGCTCGATGGTTGAAAATCAATTGTATTGACAAAAGTCAACTCGTGGTCAACATACACCAAACTTCCCGATTTTTGGTCCACATCCTCATTTTGAAGTCACATTCATCATTTGATCAAGGGTTGATCATGATTCATCAAGAAAACTCAAGATTTGCTCAAAAGTCAAACTTTCCAAATTAGGGTTTTTCAATGAAAAGTCAACTGAACTTTGACTGAGCATAACTTCTTCATACTTTCTCATAAATTTTTCCACCAAATCTCACATGGAAGGGAAAATCAAATTTTCAAAAGATTTGATTTGATTTGAAAGAGAAAATTTTTTGCATTCAAGAGGAGATCTTTTTTCATTCTTTTTACTCTTAATCCTCACTCTATAAATACTGATCACATTGCACAAGACCAAGGACGAAACCCTAGCCCATACAAGCAACCCTAAAATTCCAAAAAATTCATCAAAGTTGTCAATTTCGAATTTCAAATTCCAGCAGGTTTCAAGGTGTTTTGAGCATCCAAATGTATTCTCGAGGTTCCTGTGATCAATCCTACCTTTACTCGAAGCGTGATCGCCTGATCGTGCTCCCTAGCTTGCTCCGATTTGGTATTTTCTTGAATTTCGATTTTCATTATTCATGCGTTACTAACTGTTTTTGCTTGCATATTTGAACTCAGGACACTCTTTAGATCATGAATGATGCATTACATGTAAGCTTGCACGCATAGAACTCAAATCACCATGGCTAGGGTATCTTGAACTGTTTGAATCGAACTGGTTGATACAGGTGTTTTCAGGGCAAACGAACACTGCCATCGTGTTCGCAGCCCTCGATTTAGGGGGGTAGGGTGCTCTGTTTCTTTTTATTCTACGTATTTTGCAAGTTTGAGGATTCTCGTCACGAGAAGACACCGAGCTGGGCTCTAGCCGCTGACATGTGTTGACCGCGAGGGTATGCGTGGTAATCGAGCTTCCTGATTTGTTCATTCAGAACAATGGGGCCCGTCGACCGGCGTTGAAATTCAAAAATCCATGACACGTATTCGCTTATAATGCCATGTTTCTATTTTCCAAACACCAAACACACTTTGGCTCAAGCAGGCAAGCGTGTGGATTCTCTCGTAGATCACCGCCGATCCCGGCAAGACCATCTTTTTTACTTTACAAAACTAATATGTTTTTTTCTTATTTTCTTTAATATTTTTCATCCAATTTAATTTATCTTCAAATAATTTTATCATGCATCTAAAAAACTCCAAAAATATTTCTTTTTTGCATTATTATCAGAAAAATACTTATTTAATTTTTAATATTAAAATTATTATTTTGGCATGCATATTTAATTTAATTATTAATTAATCATTTGGATGACTTTTAATTGTTTTTAAATATCGAAATCGATTCCGAAAATTACCAAAAATTTATCTTATCATATTAATGTCATCACTAATCAAAAACCTTTTTCCACATTCAAAAATCATGTTTTTACTCACATTTTTCCTCTTATGCAATTTTCTCGTATTTCCGATTATGTATCTGTTCACAGGTTGTAGCGTTTCGGACGATTTTTTTTCTTGCTTTTCTTTTCAATTATGTAACTGCCTATGGGATGTAATAGTTTAGTTAGGGCTTTTATTTTTCGCACTCTTATTATGTAACTGCCCCAAAGCCATGTAATAGCGTAAGACATTTATCTTTCCGCACATTACATTTCCGCAATTTACTTTCTACACCCTATAAACTGCTAGTAATTAGACGTGTATGGCAAGATAAAATTGGACGTAGATTGCCTCTAATTACAAGATAACAAATCTGAATTAACACACTCTTTTCACACATGCACCTTAGGTAATTCTCTGTTGCCTTTACGAATACAAATGGCCATGTCCCTCGAACGTAGCGATATTCTAGCATCGCTATGCTCAAAACAAATCATTATAGTCCCTTCGATACAAAGATCATAGACCCACGATGTCGCCACGAATATATGATCTTGACCCGATTGTCGCTCACAAAATGATGATGGTCCCTTCGAATGTGCTAGGATCTTCCTACAAGTTGCCTTCTATGACCATACGATGACCCTTCGAATGTCCTCTCACATCCAATCGAATGTGGTTACCTACCAACTAATGGTATGGATAGCTATTCTAAAGGAACGAAAATAACACGAAAACGACCATTCCGAGTAGGTAACAAGACTTTTAGTTGCTTGCTCAAATCAAATACTTTTCACACCTCACACTTTTATCAAAGTTCAAACTCTTTTCAAAACGAAACATTTCCGAACACTTTGTATACATTCCTACATGAATCATTACAAAGTCAAAGTAAATGCATTTTCAAAACATTTTTTCAAACACACGTAAAGCACTTTTAAAATGAGCCGTATAACTAAGAGCCCGAGATAACTACGGATGGAAAGGGGTGCTAATACCTTCCTTTTCATAACCTTATCCTTACTTTAATCTAAGGTCTTTTCCGCTCTTTTCACCTTCCTTAATTGGATAAAAGAAAAGTCGGTGGCGACTCTTGCTATCCGCACATTTTGTATACAAAAATCTCAAAGTCATTTCACCGACATGTAATCATGACTACGGAAGACACCTAAAGAGAGAATACCTTAGGGATTTTAGATCACTTTATCGCTTGCTTGATTTGCTTGCTTTATCTGGTTGCTGGTATTATATTTGTGGGGATCCTACACCGGATCCGTGTTTCCTTTAGGTAAGTAGCAATAAATCGCCTCGACTGCTAGACGATATCGAAACGGTCAACATGATGGCTACGTTAGTGTGACACTTTGATGTCCTCGATACTCTTCATTTCCAAGTTGAGGATAGTATTTGGCTTTTTGTGGTGTCATCAAAGACTAACTAAACTTTTAGAACCCTAATTGACCCATATTGGCCATTAGAAGTAGATGGAGATTTTGTGTAGACCGAGGTTGGCTGATAATCGATGCTACGCCATTAAGATCATACTTTGGGATATTTTTGGCACTAATTGGTAGTCGATTGAAAAAGGCCTACGAGAAAGATCAATGATATGAGATTCCTAGAACCCTACATTATTATAGGATGTGATGAACCAACTCAAACTTTTGGTGGGTAATCACCTATACCTCTTGCAAGCCTTAAACCTAGGCTCATTGTGTGAATTTTTGTGTGTGCTAAACATGACATCATGACATCATCATATTGCATATCATTTCTAACTATTTCAAGGACCTAGGATTTATCTTTGCTGCTTTGTAGGGATTATGGCTTCTAGAAAGACTATCCAAATCAACTTCATGGGTATACCTTCTCATTTTAAAGAATTGGTTTCGAGATTCCCGATCATGCTCGGCTTCATCAAAAGACATGGTTATCCGCTTGACTTGGTTATCTCCGATTTTGAAGAAGATATGATGCATGTCCTATTCCAGCTTCTTCGATCCAAAACACCATTGCTTTACATTCCTGATTATCGCTAGTTCCTACCTTGAAGAGTTCTCTTTACTGGGATACCTATTCTTGACCAAATGCCATTCACCGGTCTAGAAAGGTTCCTGTGTATAAGACATAACACAAGATTACATCTAAAGCGCCGTATATTGAAGCCAATTGGGAAACTAGAAGCGAGTTAAGGGTTTACTTGCTAAGTTCCTAATTAAGAAAGCCCAAGAATTCCTCAAAATTATGAGTTTCCATGCATTCAAGACATTGTGGCCTTGCTAATCTATGGTTTGGTTCTATTTCCTAACTCGGATCAATTCGTAGATGTCAACGCCATCAAGTTATTCCTTACTGCAATCCAATGCCTACTTTACTTTGAGATATCCTACATTCTTCCACGCTTGTACTACTAAGAGACAAGGAACTCTCATGTGTTGCATACCGTTACTTTCTGTGTGGTTTATTTCGCACCATCCTCAATCAAGATTGAAGAACGAGCAAAGATTGAAGTGGTCTCAAAGACTAATGTCACTCTCTCATTCAGATATCCGCTGGTGTCCTTTCTCTCAAAAGGACTTCACATTTATCGAAAGGCCAGGAAAATTCCTAATGTACCACTTGGTATAAGGGAGGTATTACTTACAACCCTTCTATAGCTCTACGCCGCTTGGTTTTGCTCAAGAGATGGTCCACATGATATGCTTCTCCAAGACATTGTGTTCGACTACAATCACGATCTCCGCATTACCGATTTAAGGTTCATACACGCTGGGGCATGGTAAAGAAGATCGATACCAAGACTTTGGGGCACCAAAACCCATTCCTTGGGAACCTTACCTCAAATGGGTGCGAGCTCGAGCCCAAACCTCATGATTCTATTTACACCGTGTTACCAATAATTATGGAACCTGCTATAGGTGGCGCACTTATACTGCTCTCCATCCCGACATGCCTACCGATTTTGAAGACTGAAGAGATCCCGGATTCAATTAAAAGAAGAAAGGGATACATTTGAAGCTCAGCATATGCAAGCGAGAAGAAGGTACTAGAGTTGACAAAGCTACTTCACGAGGAGCTAAACATCAACGCCTACCGGCACCAAGAGGAAGCGCCCATGGAGACTTAGAACTTTAGGATTTTATGCTTTTCTTTTATTTTCCTCGAACTATCTTTTGTACTCAAAAAGAAAAAGATTAAAAAGAGAACTAATAAATGTTTGTTCGTGCTTGTTTAACAAATTTAAATCTCTAAGGTCCTTGAAAACATTGCATTGCATTTACATAAACATCGATATCATGGCATAACATCTCATAACAGTACATTGAAGATTGGTTTTCTCATTCTCTCGCTATTTATTTTAGTAGAAATGGCTTTTGAATCACAAAGATCTTCAGCTCGTAATGCCTGGGCCTGTGAAATGTTCACTAGCTTGGTCCAAGGCCAAGAAGATCCAAGAAACTCATCAATGGAAAGAAGAGGGTCGTTGGTGTTCTCAACATGGGCGACGCTACAAAGGTGGTCCTAAAACCTAGGAATAGAGCCTCGTGAAGTGTCAAGACCGAGGGAGTGTCAAGGGCAATGACGAAGGTGCGTGAGCCCGAGAAGAAAGGTGAAGACTATGAGGATCAAGACTGATGAAGATGACAAGTACAAGCAACTTGAAGACCGCTCAATGCCGTGGAAAATCAAGATGTCGTGGTGAATTTTGATGATCCGAGTCTTGTCCTCGTGTGGTGATTCCTCCCAAGTTCAAAGTTCCAACTTTTGCCAAGTATGATGGAGTTTCTTGTCCGTCGATTTGAAGTCCTATGTTCAAAAGATCAACCCCACACCGATGATGTAAAGTGTGGATGCATTATTTTCAAGAGAGTTTGTTCGGACTCACTGGAGTGGTATTATCGCCCAGAGAATGACCGTATCCGTATTGGAGTGACTTAGCGATGCTTTCTACGCATAATATGAGTACAATGCTGTTGGCACCCATTCGCATGCAACTACGAGCATGTCTATGGGTCGATGAAAAGTTCAAAGAATATGCTCAAGTGGAGAGATTTAGTAGAAGAGTTCAACCACCCTTGTCCCATGTGGAGTTGGTTGATATGTTTATGGAACACCGACAGTCCATTCTTCAATCTTCTCGATTGAAACTCTTCACCGGATTCACCGAAATGATATTGAGAGGAGAGCGATTGAAGTTGGTATCAAGAGCGGAAGATTCATGTAGAGTCATCTTCAAATGTCAAGAGATCTTTTGGTGGTAAGAAAGAAGCCATGTGTATGGTCGAAAAGCCGAGCCAAGACCGACCGCTACCAATCTATGGGGAAGTTGTGATCTCCATCCTACATCAACACAACCTCACGAGACAATACGCAGAACCGTAACGCGCCACGAAGATCAGCTACTTAAGATCAACATGCCATTGTCGCAAGCCTTGCAACACATGTTGAAAGCAGAGATTACTTTGAAGGATCCTCCTCAATGTCAACACTTCCTCTCCGAGATACAATCCTAATGCTAAGTGTGCTTACCATTCCATAGCCCAGGCACGAATCGATAAACCTGGGCTTTGAAGAATAAGATTCAAGATATGATGAAGCTAAGCAGATCGAGTTGACCCTCATGTCGAGACTCCAAATGTGAATGCTATTGGTGAGAACTCTTATGTTTTCAACAGA
The DNA here is from genome assembly GCA_021764765.1 of Vicia sativa. Lineage (NCBI taxonomy): Eukaryota > Viridiplantae > Streptophyta > Magnoliopsida > Fabales > Fabaceae > Vicia > Vicia sativa. Next base: position 115,859,880 of record CM038793.1, read on the forward strand.
TGACTTGACCATTCCTCCGATGATTGTTAAGAAGAATTTGCTGCAAGTTTGTCAATCCGTGATGCCCGAGAATTGTCGTTGGTGCCCATCGCACTGATGGTTGTGCTTGGTTGAGAAGACGTGTCCAAAGGCATGATGGATAACCGTGAAATACTATTCCTAAAACCACCGTGGATAACTGCGCAAGACATGTCTATGAAACTCAAGATTGAAGATGTAAATGAAATCGATCAATGTGGATACCTTGGGGCAACCAAGTGGAAAGTTTGATTACATGATGAAGTATACTGTTCCTGAGAGCTACAAAATTCCTATTAAAGATGTTAAGGCAACCGGATGGGGAGACCATTTCCCAGAAGACTATGCTGATGTTAACACAATAAGGATTTCTCTCACGATCCTGTGCTAGAGTGGCACCTCTTATCATTACTTCTCCTGCACAGCTCCATACTCCTCTAACAAAGCTATCCCTTGGAACTATGGAGCTGAGGTTTACTATCATGGCGTCAAGCAAGACCCTCTAACTATTGAGGATCTTACAACTAAAGCTACTATTCCTGACATCGACAACATCACCGGATCAAGTAAGGTGACCGTAACCTAAGGGTGTTCTCCGAGATCTCTCTCCAATGACATCGCGATTCCGCTTGCATTCCATCTATTAAACCAGTTCCCGAGGCTAGAGGGAAAGAACCAGTGACTCATCCTGCTCAACCAGAAGTACCAAAGGAAGTTGTTGAAGGTACCTCCAAACGAGAAATGGAGGAAATTCTGAAGATCATCAAGAAGAGTGACTACAATGTTGTGGAGCATTGGGATGCATCGCCCAAGATCTCCATGTTGGCTCGCTCTTTGTTTCGAGGCTCACGTGCCGCAAGACACTACTACCGATCAATTTGAAGTTTGTATTGCTAGCCCGGCCCCAACAACGACCTAGGCTTCTCGATGTCGATTTGACTTCGCCAAAGAAACACAACAAAGCCTTGCACATCTCTCGTTGAATGCAAGGGCATTACATTGTCTCATGTTTTGGTGGATACCGGCTCGCTCAATATCCTTCCAAGACCGCTTGATCGACTTGATATTGAAGGGTTGGTTCTCAAACCCAAAGGACATAGTTGTGAGAGCTTTTGATGGTTCTAAACGAACAAGATTGAGAGCTCACCGCCTGCTAAAGTCGATTCTCGCATTTTTGATTCCGCTTTTGTCATGGACATCCGTCCAATTTTATTCTTGCCTACTTGGACGCCTTGCATACATGGGGCAAAGCATACTCTACCCTACATCGTCGAAATACCCGGTGAAGGGGAAGGTTGTTACCGTGTGTGGTGAAGAAGAATATATGGTCAGTCATCTACAGTCATTCTGATATCTCGAGATGGAAGGTGAATTCTTCGAGACTCCCTGTCAAGCTTTCGAAATAATCCCAAGAGTCGTGCCTGTTGACTCTCCTATCACTCCTGAAGTTACACAAGTTCCGCCTAGGGCCTCACAAGGATGCTCAAGCTGCTGTTGAAGAAGGAGGTAGTACTATTTGGGGTCAGCTCCCTGATCTTCCTTTCAAATATGACAAGACTGGTTTAGGCTTCACCATCAAAGGTTAGAAGATGATACGCCGCGAACGTGTCGGCCAACTCCCTTTTCGCATCAGCCAGAATGGAATCCATGTTATAGAAGACGACGACAGTGACTTCGACATCAGCAAATGGATCTTCCCAACTCCCGACAACGGACTCAGAATTGGAAGACCAGTCCATACAAATCTCCTTTAGACAGGAATAATTACCTTTGTTTTTGTTTTGCTTTTCGTTTTCTATGTTTTGAACAATAAACTCTAAAGCCTAGTGCCTTGCCCGGGGCATCATGGCTCGTTTGTGAGGGTTATTATCTGTCATTTGCATATTTTCATTCAATAAAATCGTTGGACTTTTGCATTTAATTGTTGCTTTCTTTCTTTTACTTTATCACCCCTTCATAAAACTATGTGTTTCTTACACACACCCACGTGATACACTGCAGAATCACTCCGAATCTCGTTGATAACAGCTATGTTATTGCTAATTATGACTTTGATAATCCGATCTACAAGTCAAGATGAAGGTGAGGAAGATTGTGAATCAGAGTAACACGGTGAACTCGACTTTGTAGTTTTTTGTATCGCAAATATGGATAGCAAGAGTCGCCACCGACTTTTCTTTTATCCAATTAAGGGAAGGTAAAAGTACGTAAAAGACCTTCGTTAGATTCTGAGTAAGGAGAAGGTTATGAAAAGGGAAGGTATTAGCACCCCTTTTCATCCGTAGTTATCTACGGGCTCTTAGTTGCTCTTAGATCACTTTTAAAATTGTGCTTTTTGTGTGTTTGAAAAATGTTTTTGAAAAGGCATTTCGCTTTGACTTTGTAATGATTCATGTAGGAATGTATACAAAGTGTTCGGAAATGTTTCGTTTTTGAAAAGAGTTTGAACTTTGACAAAAGTGTGAGGTGCAAAAAGTATTTTGATAGAGCAAGCAACTAAAAGTCTTATTACCTACTCAGAATTGGTCGTTTTCGTATTGTTTTCCTTTAGAATAGTGCTATCCATACCATTAGTTGGTAGGTAACCCTATTCTGGATGTAAGCGGACATTCGGGGACATCGACGGTAATAGAAAGCAACTTGTAGGAAGTATCCTAGCACATTCAAGGGACTATCATCATTTTTCGAGGCGAAAAGAGAGTCAAGATCATGTATTCGGAGGAGACATCGTGGGTCTTATGATCTTGTATCGGGACTATGATGATTTTTTTGAAGGCAACGGTGCTAGGATACCTCTACGCTCGAGGGACTTGACCATTTGTAATCGTAAAGGCAACGAGAGAATTACCCTGGGTGCGTGTGAAAGAGTGTGTTAATTTTATTCATGTTATCTTGAAAATTAGAGTGAGCTATGTTGATTTTAGTTGCCATACACGCCTAATTACTAGCGCTCATAGGTGCGGAAATTAAAATGCGGAATATAAAGTGCGGAAAGATAAATCCTACGCTATTACATGGCTTTGGGGCAAATACATAATTTAAAATGCGGAAAATAAAAGCCCTAATTAAGCTATTACATCCCATGAGCAATTACATAATTGGAAAAAAGAAAACGATAAAAAGAAATCGTCCGAAACAAGATAACCTGTGAAAAGATGAGAAATCGGGAAATTCAAAGAAATCGAACAAGAGAAAAATGTTAGCAAAAATGATAATTTTTAAATGAGAGCCAATCGAAACACGCCATTACGCCAGGTGGAACGTGAGAGCCAATCGAAACACGCCATTACGCCACGCCAGAGTCAGACGTTCAACGCCGGAGTCCACGCCGGAGCTAGGGCTCCGGTCATCTTCTCCGACAGCTTATCCACCTGAAAATCCTGCAAAACTTATCAAACAAAGAAAAATAAAAGCCCAGATCGACTAATTCGATCCTTGCGAGCACGATGGTGCCATCCTCATGTCCTGAAATGACCTGTATCTTGTGTTTCGAATCCTACAACTCTTGGAACCCTAATAATGGCAATATGAGTTTTACACGTGAAACCTCACATGTAACGCATCAATCATGATCTAATGAGTGCCCTGAGTGTATACAATCAATCAAAAACAATTAGTAATGCATGAAAAATGAGAATCGAAATTAAGAAAGTTCCAAACCGGTGAGAGCGTGCTGGCACGATTCAGAGCGATTTGGCCTCGAGCAAGAGATGGTTTCGATTGCTGGGAACCTCAGGGAGATGTTTAAATGCTCAGAACTCCTTGAAATTGGCTGGAACTCAAAATTCGATTTTTCCAACTTTTGAGAAAATTTTGGCAAAGTGAGGGTCGTTTTTGGCTAAGGTTTCGTGTCCTTTGCTTGGCCTATCACGGCTATTTATAGAGTGAATTAGAGAGGAAAAGAAGGAAAAAGATTTGGTTTTGAATGCATTGAATACTTTTTAAATAAAATCAAATTTTGGAAAAATTTGATTTTCTTCTTAATGAGAGAGCAAGCACGAAATTGGCATGTATCATGGGCTTCCTTGACCTCAAGTTTAATATAAAATCACTCCTTTTGAAAATATCTTATTTTCATATTTTATATAATTTAATTTTGAATTAAATGGTTTTAAATCCAAAAATAAATTAATAAAATAGAAAATTGCCATACTAAGCATTAATGGGTCACAAATAACATCATGAACAAGTTTGGATCATAAGATTATAGGCCCATTTGGAAAATTTTGCATTTTGACCAATATCTCCTTGTGCAATTGTCCAAAAATGTCCAACTTCTGAATAGTGTATCTTCCTCAATTTTCCACATTTTTGAGTGTTCTTGGATTTTTTAGAAAGCTCTAAGAGTCCTCTAACCAACCTATTTGGTTTCATCTCAATTGGAGTTTCCATGCTCAATATATCTTTAAAACAAAATGTTGACTTTTTGTTGACTTTGAAAATGACCGGTAATGTTTTGATCCATACCTTCCAAATGAAGCATTTTGAACATTCTTGTGAGACATGAAGTTGTATAGAATTGAATTTCCTTCAAAGCAAGAGGTGGTGGAAAATTTCGAGAAAGTATGAATAAGTTATGCTCACCAAAGTTTGTTGACTTTTCAACGAGAAACCCTAATTTAGAAAGTTTGACTTTTGAACAAATCTTGAGATTTCTTGATGAATCATGATCAACCCTTGATCAAATGATAAATGTAACTTCAAAATAAGGATGTTGACCAAAAATTATGAAGTTTGATCAGTATGTTGACCAGCTGACTTTCTCGTCTAATACAACCGATTTTCAACCATCCGAGCAATTGTTCGAGGAAACTTGACTCATGAGGCTGAAACTTGACATGGATAATCTTGAAGCATATGAGGAGGCATGAAAACCATTGAGATGTTGGAAGTCCATCTTGATTCGAGAAATAGCAAACCCTAGTTTGGGTTGATTGTCTAGAGAGGGTTTGTCCGATCAACCAAGAACTTCGAGTATGGATGTATGAAATATCTGAGAAGATGGAGGGCAAATTTTGGGTATGACAAATGCCCCTGTTCAATCTTCTTGTAATGGAAGGGTTAGATTGCCATGCTTGCCTTTCGTGACTTGGAGGGAGAAGATGATTGAACACTCGAGTACACCTGAACATTTGCACTCGCGGTTGGTTGATGGTGCGGAATGGGCTTATAGATGCCATTTGAGTTGCTAGGAATGAGTCATACGCTAGACTCGAGGTTGTTGATAGGAGAACTTCCAGGGATGGGCTTCAGATGCCATCTGAAAGGTCGATGCTGAGGAGTTTGCCGTACGCTAGGCTTTGTAGATGTTTCTGGAAGTGAAAGGGGATGGGCTTAAGATGCCATCCGGAGGGAGTCGTACGTTAGACTTCGTGCTCATCTTTGAATGAAGTTATTGGTTTGTATTTTTTCAAATATGCAGATTCGAAAGTGGAGAAATGTTGACAAGTAGTCGGAGATGGGCTTAAGATGCCATCCAAGGCAATCGAGTCGCACTGACTGTGAGTTGATGTTGATACCAAGAATGAGTCGTAATAGTTCTTCGGCCGACTACTGGGAGGTAGTAGTTGGCAAAATGGATAGCTTCCGTCAGGTGCATCGTATGGGTCCATTGTCGTTATCTCGAGGATAACTTGTGATCATTCGATTGGGTTTCCGCCTAGCTTCGGTATTATCTCGGATCCGTTGTTCGGAGGACAACGAGGGCGATCGCTCGATAGTTTTCCGTCCGGCCGGACATTAATCCCGGACCCGCTGCCGTATGATTTTCACCGGAAAAACAATAAACTTTGATGGAATATTGTTAGTCTTATGCAAAGTATGATGCATGACAATGTATGAATGACATATGCATATTTTGTGACTTTATGAGAAATGTATGAATGATGGATGTTATGGTATTTCAAACATATCCATCTTGAAGAAGAGGCGATGTTCCGTTTGAGGATTTCGACTTATTTGGGATGGAACGCTTGGAGTCCCCGAGAAGAAAGAAACTTTGATTCCTCCGATGCACTATCCATCAAGTCTTAGGCTCAGATATTGCCGAGGACAGAGATCGAAACACGTTGTCGAGGATCTCCTACATAGACCCACTGGGAGAGTCTAGAGGGTACTCACCGGGATCTTGCCAGAACTCGCAGGAGAGTTGTAATTGGTAGTTGCCGAGACCAAAGAAGGATCCGGAGCCGCTGGAAATCTCCGGCCGAGGTATGAAAGGTGTAGGGCTCTCGATGCACTATCCACCAAGTCTCAAGTCCGACACCGTTGGGGAAAAGGGAAATTTTGAGATAACCTTGTTGGGGACAAATACCGGCCGGGATGAAATGTTTTGCTCTGAGACCGATGTAACATGATTTTAGTTGTAGAATTACCGCTCGATCTTCTTGGCCTTGGACCAAGTCAGAACATCATTAAACCGAGCATTCGAGCTGGAGATCATTAACAATTGCTCAAGAGCCATTTCTAAAATAAATATGCGAGCAATGAGAAAACCAATCTCCAATGTACCCGTGATGCAATGTTATGCTATGCTATGCGATGTTTATGCTAATGCAATGCAATGTTTTCAAGGACCTTAGAGATTTAAATTTGTTAAACAAGGAACAAACATTTATTAGTATTTTATTATTCTTTTTCTTTTAAGTACAAGAGATAGTTCAAACAATAAAAGAAAAAGCATAAAATCCGAAGCTATAAGTCTCCCGGCGCTTCCTCTTGGTGCCGATGTAGGCGTGATGTTTCGCCTCGTGAAGTAGCTTTGTCAACTCTAACACTTTCTTCTCGCTTGCATAGCACCGAGCTTCAAAGGTATCCTCTCTTCTTAAGCTGAATCCAGATCTCTTCAAGTCTTCAAAATCGTAGGGCATGTCGTGATGGAGAACACCATAGGGTACGCCACCTATAGCAACAAAGTTCCATAATTCATCGTAAAACAGCGTGAATGGCATCATGAGGTTTTGAGCTCGAGCTCGCACCCATTTGAGGTAAGGTTCCCAAGGAATGGAGTTCGGTGCCCCAATGTCTTGGTATCGCCTTCTTTACCATGCCCCAAGCATGTATGAACCTTCGCTTAATTCGAGATCGTGATTGTAATCGAACACAATATCTTGGAGAAACATATCATGTGGACCATCTTCGAAAGCAAAACCAAACCGACGAGAGCTAGAGAAGGGTAAGTAATACTCCCCTTATACCAAGGAGTGGTACATTAGGGAATTCTCCACAACGCCAATGAATGTGAAGTCCTTTGAGAGAAAAGACTCCAACGGATGTCGGAATGAGAGAGTGACATTAACCTTGAGACCATCTCAACCTTTGTTCGCTCTTCAAAACTCGATGGAGGAAGGTGCGAATAAACCACCGAAAGTAACGGATACAACACATGAGAGTTCCTTGTCGCTAGTAGTACGAAAGTGTGGAGAGAATGCAGATGTCTCCAAGTAAGGTAGGCACGGATTACGTAAGAAACAACTTGATGGCATCGATATCTATGAATTGATCCGAGTTAGAAATAGAACCAAACCATAAATTAATAAGGCCACAATGTCTTCAAATGCATGGAAACTCATAACTTTGAGGAATTCTCGCTTTTAATTAAGAACTTGGAAAGTAAACCCTTAACTCCACTTCTAGTTTCCCAATTGGCTTCAATGTCCGAGCGCTTAAGATGTAAGGTCGATGTAATGTTCAGATTTTAGGAACCTTTTCTAGACCGTGAATGGCATTTGGTCAAGAATAGGTATCCCAAGTAGCTTAGAGAACTCTTCCAAGGTAGGAACCAACCGATAACTGGGAATGTAAAGCAATGGTGCTTCGTCAAAGAACTCGAATAGACATGCATCATATCTTCTTCAAAACCGAGATAACCAAATCAAGTTGATAACCATGTATTTTGATGAACTCGAGCATGGTCGGAATTTCAAACCAATTCTTCGAGTCGAGAAGGATACCCATGAAGTTGATTCGGATAGTCTTTCTAGAAGCCATAATCCCTACAAAAGAGCAAAGATAAATCCTAGGTCCTTGAAATAGTTAGAAATGATATGCAATGCGAATGATGTCATGATGTCATGTTTAGCACACACAAACAATTCACACAATGAGCCTATGGTGAAGGCTTGCATGAGGTATAGGTGATTACCCTACCAAAAGATTGAGTTGGTTCATCCCGTCTCTATAATAGTAACCGGTTCTAGGAATCTCATATCACGATCTTTCTCGTAGGCGCTTATTTCAATACAACGCCAAGTGGTCGATCGAAATGTCCCAAAAGTCTCGATCTCAATGAGCGTAGCATCGAGTATCAACCAACCTTGGTCTACACCAAAGCCGGCCATCTCACTACCTTCTAATGGCCAAGATGGGTCAATTAAGGTTCTAAAAGTTTAGTTAGCGCTTGATGACACCACGCAGAAGCCAAATACTATCTTCAACTTGGGAATGAAGAGTATCGACAACCAAAGTGTCACGCTAACGTAGCCATCATGTTGACCGCTTAGTTATACGCCTAACGGTCGCGATGATCTAATGCCACTTACCTAAAAGGAAACCCCATCCGTAGGATCCCCAACAATATAGTACCCAAGCAACCCTTAAAGATAAAGCATACAATTCAAACAGAAAGCATTAAAGGTTATCTAGGAATCCCTAAGGCAATTCTCTTTAGGTGCACTCCCCAACAGAGTCGCCAGCTCAGAACACTGAACTCGACTTTGTAGGATTTTGTATCCAAATGTGCGGATAGCAAGAGTCGCCACCGACTTTTATTTTTATCCAATTAAGGGAAGGTAAAAGTAACGTAAAAAGACCTTCGTTAGATTCTCGAAGTTCGGAGAATGGTTATGAAAGGGAAGATATTAGCACCCTTTCCATCCGTAGTTATCTACGGGCTCTTAGTTGCTCTAGATCACTTTTAAAATTGCTTTTGTGTGTTTGACAAAATGTTTTGAAAAGGCATTTCGCTTTGACTTTGTAATGACTCATGTAGGAGTGTATACAAAGTGTTCTAAATGTTTCGCTTGAAAAGAATTTGAACTTTGAAAAAGTGTGTGTGAAAGCATTCTAGAGCGAGCAACTAGAGACTTATTTACCCACTTTAATTGGTCGCTTTTGTTGTACTTCTACATTCCTTTAGAATAGCCAGCCGTAGCATTAGTTAGTAGGTAGCTCCATTCGTTGGATGTAAGCGGACATCGAAGGGACATCGGATGGTCATCGAAGCAACTTGTAGGAAGTATCCTAGCACATTCAAGGACTATCATCATTTTTCGTAGGCGACAATCGAGGGTCAAGATCATGTATTCGGAAGCGACATCGTGGGTCTTATGATCTTTGTATCGAAGGGACTATGATGATTTGTTTGGAAGGCAACGGTGCTAGAATACCTCTACGTTCGAGGGACATGACCATTTTGAATTCGCAAAGGCAACGAGAGAGAATTACCCTAAGGGGTGCGTGTGTGAAGAAGTGTGTTGAATTCAGAATATGTTATCTTGAAGATTAGTGGGCTATGTTCAATTTATTATCTTGCCATACACGCCTAATTACTAGCAATTTATAGGGTGCGGAAATTAAAATGCGAATGTAAAGTGAAAGGTAAATCCTACGCTATTACATGGCTTTGGGGCAGATACATAATTTAAAATGCGGAAAGTAAAATCCTAAATTAAACTATTACATCCCATATACAGTTACATAATTGAAAAAATAAAATAGAAATGGAAGAATCGTCCGAATCAGATGAACCTGTGAAACAAACGAGAAATCGGAAAATATGATGAAATCGAAATAAGAGAAAATGTTAGAAAAAATGCAATTTTTTATATGAGAAAATTACTACATGCTGGAAATAAGATAAATAAGCTAAAATAATTTTTTGGGATTTTTTGGAAAAGATTTAATAATTAAAATGCAATTAAAAGTGAATTAAATGCAAAAATATAAATAAAAATAAATATGCATGCAAAAATATGTTTTTTAATTTATTAAATTAAATAAAGATTTTCAGAATATAAATGTAAAAAAGAAAATAATTTTTTGATAAATTTTAAATGCAGAATAAAAATTATGAAATTAATTAAAACAAATGCAAAATATTAAAAATATTAGAAAATATGAAGAAAACTGAGTTTGGAAAAGAAATAACAAAGCTGGTCCCTGGCTGGTTCGAACCCATGACATGAGATGGTATTCGAAATGTTGGAACCATCGACACTTGGCATTTGATGTTAGGAAAACAAAACCAATTGTTTTTGAGTGATGACGCGCTGTGAGAGGTTTGAAATCGAGTCACAGGACCCCAACCGTGAATGCTAATCGTAGCAAGCCATCGCCACGCCACCACCGGGTTCGTCTCTACCACGACGCCAGAGCTCTAGCTCCATTGCCTTCTCCGACGAGACAAACCCGAAAACTCAAAAATAAGCAAAATAAAAGCCCTATGGTACCTACCCCTAAATCGGACCTTCCAATCCAATGGTGATATTCGCTTGCCCTAAAATGCTTGTATAAGCCTACCGATCGAAAAAAATTGAAATGCCCTAACAATGGCAATCAATGATTTCACGTATGCTTGCATGAGATGCATCATTCATGGTCTAATCATCATCCCGAACACATACAAATGTACCAAAAGCAATTAATAGTGCATGAAATCGTAAAATCGAATTCAAAGAAATTACCAAACCGGCAAGTCAGAGATCGAGTTCCAGCAGCCTGGCTCGAGGAGGATCGATCGATCCCCGAGACCTCGTGGAAGAGGATTGGATGGTTAAATCACTGAAACTTATCAAAACAAAATTCAATTTTTGGATTCTTGAAAATTTTGCCAAAGTTTTGGTGGTTTTTAGGTTAGGTTTCGCCCTCCGGCTTCAGTGTATTGCCTGATATTTATAGGAGGTTTTGGAAGAGAAAAACCAAGGAAAAAAGATTGGAAATTGAATGTGCAAATATTTTCCAATAAATAAAATCAAATTTCCTTAAAAACTTGATTATTTCTTTCCATATGCAAGCTATCACGACGGCAAGAGTGGTGGGCTTTCTTGGTCATTAAGAAAGATATAAATCCAACTTATTTCAAAGAAACTTAATTTTCATATTTTACATAATTTATTTTTGAATTAAATGTTATAAAATTCAAATATAAATCATGAAAATAGAAAATCACCAATTCCAAGCATTTATGGGTCAAGAAACCCTAATTTAGAAAGTTTGACTTTTGAGCAAATCTTGAGTTTTCTTGATGAATCATGATCAACCCTTGATCAAATGATGAATGTAACTTCAAAATGAGGATGTTGACAAAAAATTATGAAGTTTGACCGTATGTTGACCACAGCTGACTTTTGTCCAATACACCCGATTTTCAACCATCCGAGCAATTGCCTCGAGGAAACTTGACTCATGAGGCTTGAAACTTGACATGGAGAATCTTTGAAGCATACGAGGAGGCATGAAGACCATGGAGATGTTGAATCCATCTTGACTTGAGAGATACCAAACCCTAGTTTGGGTTGATTGTCTAGAGAGAGTTTGTCGATCAACCTTGAGGAATCCTTTAGTAGGGTGTATGAAATCTTGAATAGATGGAGGGCAATTTTGGGTATGATACCGCCTGCTCAATCTTCTTGTACCGGAGGGTTAGATTGACATGCTTGTCTTTCGTGACCGGAGGTAGAAGATGATTGAACACCGAGTACACCGAAAATTTGCACTCGGGGTTGGTCGATGATGCGGGAACGGGCTTACGATGCCGCTTTGAGAAGTCAAATGAGTCGTATGCTAGACTCGAGATTATTGATAGGAGAACCGACGGATGGGCTTAAGATGCCATCCGGAAAGGTCATGCTGGGAGTGAGCCGCACTGCTCGGGATTATTGATGGAGGAGGAAAGTGAGTCGACGCTAGGCTCAGATGTTTCCGAAAGAGTATGGAGATGGGCTTAGGATGCCATCCGAGGGAGTCGACGTTAGACTTCGTGTTCACTCCGAATGAAGTTATTGGTTTGCATTGATTTTTAACCATATGAGACTAAAGTGAAGAAATGTTGACAAGTAGCTCCGAGATGGGCTTAAGATGCCATCCAGGCAACCGAGTCGACGCTAGACTCAGAGTTGCTGTTGATAATAAGGGATCGAATAAATCTTCGTGGCCGATTACCCGAGGGAGATTGTAGTTGGCAAGAATGTGATAGCTTCCTTGTGCATCGGTGTCGATCCATTGCTCGTTATCGGAGGATAACTAGAGACGGTCTTTGGATAGTTTTCCCGCCGATCTGGGCTTAATCCGACCAACCGTCGGAGGACAACCAAAGGCGGTTCTTTCGATAGTTTTCCGCCGATTCGGGCTTAATCTTGGACCTGTTTATGCTGTAAATGACTTTCACCGCTTTGGAGAAAACAAGAGAAACTTTGACAGAATATTGTTAGTCTTATGCAAGGAATGATGCATGACAATGTATATGAATGACGTATGCATGAATTATGACTTTATGAGAAATGTATGAATGATAAATGTTGTGATATTTCAAAACATATCCATCTTGAAGAAGATGCGGATATTCTCGCTTGAAGATTTTGATTTCGCTTGGGAATCGTGTAGGTGAGAACCCCGCTTTTGAAGGAGAAGAAAGATATCCTGGATTCCTCCGATGCACTATCTGACCAGGTCTTGGGCCTAGATATTGTTGAGGAAGGTAGAGATTGAGAAACTCGTTGTTGGAGATCTCATAGACCCTGTTGAGGAGAATCTAGGAGGCGATCCGTTGGGGACCTTGTATGTAGATCCTGCTGAGGAAATTTAGGAGGCGCTCTACTGGGGATTCCGAGCGTAGATCTCGCTGGAGAATATGATGGTTGTTGAGAGACCGGGTTAGAAGAGTCTGGAGCCCGTTGTAATCTCTGGCTGGGGAATAAAAGGTGTATGTTTCCTCCGATGCACTATCTGACCAAGTCTTATGTCTGGATACCGCTGCTGGGGAGAAGGGGGAGGATTGAGAAATATCCGCTGGGGATAAACACCTTGACTGGGGGTGAAGTGTTACTGCTTGAGATCGATGTACTACTGGGAAGGTGTGTTGTGAGTGACACCTTTGTGGGGATCATGCACCTGGGACTATTTGGTGACTTTCGTCATCTCAATTCCTGAACTCGTAGTAAGTACTTTGCATGTTCACTTTTCGTATGTTTGTGATTAGATTCTTATTGTCAAATGCATATAATCATTCAAGGCAAACGTTGGACTTATTGCAAACGACAACAAGGAAAATTGTAAAGAGAAAGAACTCGATTTATTTGCAATGTATGGATGGCCAAGTAGTTTGTACACAAGAAAGGTAAAAAGCTATGGAAATAATCTTTAAGTTCCAACTATGCTAGTACTCATATATTTCAACCATCTCATCTCCTTGCTGCACAAGAGAAAGTGAATAGACCGATCTTCGCCATTTGAATTGAATTAGTAGTCCGAAGCGGATGATCCGGAAGAGACATAGTCGACGCTTAAATCCCTAACTTTTGCTCTAGACCGCCTTTTCGGTTTTCACCATGGATACCTTTTTGCCCAAGCCGCTTTTCGTGTTTCGACTTGCCGGTGTACATTTTTTTTTGTATATCTTAACTTTTGCCCAACCCTTTGGTTCGCCAGATGCCCTTATTTTTGCCTCAGGCACCGACCTAGCGGGTCTCGCCTATGCGTAGTATTTTTGACTATGTCTCGCTCACTGTGGTGTGGAAGTCTTCACCATCCATGGTGCTAAGTATCATAGTCTACCGAAAATATCGCCTTGACTACAAACGGTCCCTCGAGGTGGGAGTCCATTTGCCCCGATCACCTTGTGGAAGAATGATGCGCTGACTACTAGATCACCGACTTGCAGACCGGTGTTTGACCTTCTTGTTAAATGCTCGATCATTCACTCGATAACCGCCCATGGCGATGGACGAGTCGCTTCTCATCAATCAAGTTGATCCGTCAAGCCGAGTCCGACCCAATCGCCTTCACCTAACTCGCCTGGAGGACTCGTCGAGGGTATCTCGAACTCGATGGGTAAGACGGCCATACCGTATACAAGAGAGAAGGTTGCCCTCGCTGATGTTCGTACAAGTGCGATAACCATGAAGAGCAATGGTAACATCTCATGCCAATCTTTGTAAGTCATTGTCATCTTCGATAATCTTCTTAATGTTCTTATTGGCGGCTTCCATCGCTACTGCTCATCTTAGGCCGATATGGAGAGGAATTATGATGCTTGATCTTGAATTGCAAGTAGTTCGGTGATCATCTTGTTGTTGAGATTGGAACCGTATCTCGTGATAATCCTTTCTGGAGTGCCACACCGATGATAAGATTATGTTTGATGAATCGAGCCACAACATTCTTGGTAACAGATGCATACGAGGTCGCTTTCTACCCACTTGGTAAAGTAATCGATTGCCACAAGGATAAACGATGTCCATTGGAAGTCGTGGGCTTAATTTCTCCAATCATGTCAATGCCCCACATTGCAAAAGGCCAAGGGAAGTTAAAACATTCGAGGTACCGAGGTACGGTACTTTGCTAACCGCACTTGTGACAAGATCGAGCATAGCGTGACAATCTGCTCCATGGTGGACCAATAGTAACTGCTCTCAAAATCTTCTTAGCCATGGTGTGTCCATCGGAGGGTACCAAATTTGCCTTCGTAACTCTTCCATGATACGATTGTCGCTTTCTCGTCTACACAATGAGTAAGCACAAGTCGTGGTTGCATTGTATAAGATGTCGCTGTCGAGGAAGAATTTGATGCAAATCTTCTCATGAACTTCTTTATCATTGATGATGCCCCCAGATATTCCCGAGTCTCAAGATACCTCTTCACGCTATAGTACCAAGGTTTCTCTTCAAGGCCAAGCTCACAACAATACCGGTTCATCGAACTTCTCAATGATGATCCGGGGAGCCTCGTTGTCCCATCTAACCTTGAACATAGATGACATAGTAGCTAACGCCCGCCCAACCGATTCTCTTCTCGTGGAATATGATTGAAAGTGATTTCTTCAAGTAGGGATCAAACTCGTAATATGCTCGACACGGAATGAGATTCGGATGCTTCAGATCCCACTCGCCTTTATCCGACCGATCACTAAAGCCGAGTCTCCATACACTCGTAAGAACTTGATTCTAAGTCAATAGCCTTTAAGACCCATGATGCACGCTCAGACCGCCATGTTGTTCGTGCAATCAAACATAATCCGCGGTGAAAGGCGGTGTCCGTCATAGGATGTAATGATGGCGCCAATGCCATTGCTGGCGCTTGAGGCTCCATCAAAACCATAGTCCATCGGGATCCTTGTACAGTCCTTCGTCTGGCTCGGTTCTTCGCAATCAGAATTAGCAAAACATCTTCGTTCGAAATTGAATCGCATAGATCGATAGTCATCTACGGCTTGGTGAGCTAAATGATCGCCACTACTCCCTTGATCGCTTCGAGAAGTGTATCGATGTCATATTCGGTCAAGATTATTTGCCATCTTGCTATTCTTCCAGAGAGTCGTTTCTAAAGATGTATTTTATCGGATCCATCTTGAAATCAACAAGGTAGTGTAGTCAATATATACCTGCCTTAGTCGGTGAAAGCACTCAAGCCAAAGTGTTGCAAGTTTTCTCGAAATGTGAGTATCTTGTTTCACATCGGTAAACTTTTGCTAAGGTAGTATATTGCATGCTCTTTTCGACTGCATCACCATGTTGCCCCAACACACACCCATTGAGTTCTCTAACACCGCAAGTACATGATAAGAGGTCTTCCTTCTGCGGGCGGCATCGATAGAGGTTCTGTAGGTACCCTTGATTTTGTCAAAAGCGATCCGCTATCGCTGCTCCATTCCACTAGTTGATCTTTCTTTAGTAACTTGAAGATTGGCTCACAAGTAGCAGTAGTGTGCAATGAATCTGGCAATGTAGTTCAATGGGCCCAAGAAACCTCTGACTTCCTTCTCTCTGCGGGGCGCTGGCATCTCTTGAATAGCTTTGACCTTGGCGGGTCAACCTGTTGCACCTCAAAATTTGCCTCCTATCTCGGCTAGTCTCGTTTAGGCTTCGATTTATCATAACACTCACATGCATTCATATCACTGGGTTTATGGTTACGGATTGGAGTTGATTCCCAAAGATTTCTCTGTTGAGCAGAGAAGGCGTGGTGTTTTCGACCAATTTGGGGATATTTGAAATGACGAGGTTTAATGTTAAATCTTTTTCGTTCATATCTATCGGCTTTCGGGGCTTGGTGTTCGATTGTTGAATTGAATGGTCTGTTCTTGATGGAACTATGGAAGCTTTGTTATATTAAATATCATTACCTCCTGATTCAAGAGATCAATTCATCACGGGTTTAGGATTCGCTGTTGTTTCGAGTTCATTGTTCAAGGAGTAAGAGGGTGGATTATGATTATCCGATTACTGATCAACAATTCAAGTTCTAGTGCATTTGGCTTGCTCATCAACTTTGTTCGTTCTTAGCAATAGTTGATATATGGCGTGTGTGGAGATATTCGTTCAGAGGGTTTGTTTGCAAGATTTGAGGGTGTCCAAGTTGCCACGTGTTTAGATCTTTTCTAGCTGCGTCCATCGCTCACAAGATTCAGGGCATTCTATGAAAAACTAGAAGCTTCCTTTTGGAATTCGTTTGGTTCCGAATCTTACTCCACTACTGAATATGGTTCGATTTGGAAACGCGGTAATAATTCCATTAATTTCAAGTGGAATCTATTGCTCAATTCTTAAAAGAATCATGAAAGCGACAAGTTGACTGAGGTTTTTGATCAAGAATTTCCTTTTTGAAACTTAGAGTTTCAATTTTTGTCGCAAGAAGCAAAAGGCTCCGAATGTCTACGTGAATGGATAAAAATGGAAACTTTGTGGCCGGAAAATTCAAGTGGGATTAATTTAATTACAAGATAACTTGGATTTCGAGATTTTTGATCACAAGTTCAAAGCTTTTGTAATGTGCATTTTTGAGTTCGAAGGAGGATTTAGAAAATGGAATACATATTCAAATTTCATTCATAAGTTCTCTTAAGACCTCATTCTGTTTTTTAGAACTTGAATCAAGATCATACATGACAATTTTTCTCAAGTTCTAAAAGTCCAACAATCATGTTACTACTCATTTGATTCAAGATTTGGATGGGAATGGTGGACTAATTCGGATTTAGGCGCCGATCTTAAGTCAACGCTTCGACTTAGTATTGTTTTAACCAAAGTAATTTTGGGTTCATGACAATTTTTTGTTGGAATGTTTTATTCGTCGTGATTTCTTAACTTTCGTACACAATTTCCAACTTTTGTACACAATTGCTACAACGATTGAATTTGAAGAATTTGAAACTAGGACTCAAATTGGTACATAATCTCCAAGTCTTGCATTCATAAAAATTCAAGAGTTTCACACTTCTCCAAGGTTTTATTTGCACAAGAATGTAAGAGCAAGTCTAGATACATATGTTATAATTCATCATATCTTACAATACAAGCTACAAAGTTTCTACAATGCAAGTATTTTCTAAAACAATATGTGGATTTTTCAAGCTGTAAGTCTTCATGATTGTGTTATTGACTTCATCTTCAAGCTTTCCCATCGATTCCTCCAAGTTTGCTTTTATCCATGTTTGATTGTTGTGCCAAGGCTTCACTAGGGTTCGTCCTCGCCACTTTGCTTTCATCAATCCAATGCACGAGTTACATGAAACAAGAAGAGAAATAATTAGCAAATGATCAAAGAATTCAAACATGAACAAGATACAAGATACACAATCTCATCATTAGGATTTTCTTCCTAATCAGTCAGGCAAGGGTTTCAATCGTTCAAACCGCCTCATAGCTAATCATCGGCCATAAACTCGCTATTGCAACCTCAAGGGTGTACCCTTGGTTCACAAAGGAGGTGTGGAAAGAAGATGAGGAAGCGCTAAAATGCTTTGGCATGACAAGACTGTGGTTTTATGCAGCAGCAAGAGTACACATCTTTTCGGCAATGTTTACCATAAACAATGCATCAAAAACCAACATATCGTGGAATACAACAGAGAATCGCCAACATATCGTAAAAATACAAGATCAAAACTATCACCCAATACAAATTGATGCAAGCCCATCAAACAAAGCCTTGTTTTTCAAAGGATCGTAATAACAAAACCCTAAGAATCGACAAGATATAAACATTAAGTTTATAACAAAGGAGGCAGAATCGCTCATAAACCTAACCGAAATTGCTCAAACAAAACCCTAACAAAGATACAAAAGACTATCAAGCCAAAACCCGTAATGTATTCATCAAAACCCGTAATAAAGATCTATCTATCTACAAATCATCATCATTTTCCTAAAACCCTTCGTAAAAGCATATTGCCGTAAAGAAAAGAGTAGAAAGGTAATACCATTTTTCAAAGGAAAAGAAGGAGGTTGAACCACCCTCGCCAGCCCTCCCTTCTTTTCTCTTCTCGCCTCCTTTTTTCGCATCATAACCGCCCGTTATCATCGCTAGAGCCTAGGGTTTCCTTTCCTCTTTTCGCTCCCAACAGAAGCACAAGAATCCAAAAACAATTTTTTAAATCAAATAATCAGGATAACAGAGTAATCGAGTATGAGAGAGAGGAACACCGAGTTTCGCCATGAGTCATGAGTGAGAAAGGGCTCAGATCGAGAGAGAGATCGCGGAACATTGAGAGAGATACAGTGAAGAAATCGCGGCCGAGAGAAATAATCGGAGCGACAGAGCGAGAGAGATGAGCATATCGATGGTGAGAGAGCTGATTAGGCTCATGAGAGAGGATGACTGTGTGTAGTCTATCCGCTTATTTCCTCCTGTAATTATAACTTAAGCTAATTAACTTTGGTTTTCAGTTTGATGCTAATTTTGTTTTGTTTTTTTTTTATATAATAATAATAACTTAAGAGTAGTATTAGTTTATGATTAGGATTTAGCTGTAGTCTTATAGGTTATTTTAACGTATAATAAAAGGATCTAATTTTTTTATAAAAAACCGATTTATTCTTTTTTTTTTTTTTAATAAAATTACTAAAAACTTTTTGTGTTTACATTATTTGTATTAGTTTTATATTATTTAATCGATTTAATTTATTTTTTTAATTTATAATATAAACAAAATGAGTTTAAGAAGACATTAGCATGTTTAGCCATGTTGAGTTAGTCTAGGCGGTGACACTTGTCACCACCGTGTGGTCTATTTCAACTGTGTATGTATGTCCATGGTATCCAATTTGCACCCTCCACTAAGCCATCGATCGCCAAAGTCCATCCGACGCTCCGAATGGCGACTATGCTATGCTTCATGGATGGCTCATAGGATCCAATAAAGACTTTGGGCTTGGGCTCGCATATATCTACACCCTCCAGCTTTAAAGCTTCAAACAGCCCATTCCTAAACTTTCTTTAAATTCAATTATTATGCAAGTTTTATATATAATGATGTATTAAATAATATTTTGGCATATGGTAGTTTTTATTTGTTGAATTACCAATTAAATTGTTAATTGATTTTTCATCAAGTAAAAGAATATCTATACTAATAATTATTTAAATTCGATTTGTATTGTGTGTTAATTTATTTTCTTTATTTTTCGCTATTACATTGTACGCTTGCATGTTTATTACGCCGATTGAACACTCCCCTCACATTAATATAAAACAACAACGCTCCGCTCTCTCTTATTTTTGGTTACCCACACCAAATTCTCTAAGGGTCTCATGGTTGGGGATGGCATGGCTATCCTCACGAGGTTAATTAAGGCCCTCGTTGCCTTGATTAATCATAACCAAAAATAATTGGTCCATATACCAATCACTATGCACTGTGGTCTCATGGTTAATCAAGTCCATATACTTGGTTAACCATAACCCAAATATCATTTTCTACGTCCAACCGCATTTCAACATAGTGTTATGGTACTTAATTAAATTGTTAGAGGTTCGCCAACGACATTAAAATATAAAGTATTTGGGCCAATAGAGGGAAACCCAATGACTTAATACTTTATTCCATACACTTGAACATTTAAAACACTTTCAAATTAAATCAATTAATTGAATTTGTTTTCAAAAATCAATTTTTCTACCAAAACAAAAAAACATAATGTTATGGTACTTAATTAAATTGTTAGAGGTTCGCCCAACGATTTAATTAAAATGTAAAGTATTTGGGCCATTAGAGGGTAACCCAATGACTTGAATACTTTATTCCATACACTTGGACATTTAAAACACTTTCATATTAAATTAATTAATTGAATTTGTTTTCTTTAAATCAATTTTTCTACAAAAAAAACAAAAAAAACATAGTGTTATGGTACTTAATTAAATTGTTAGAGGTTCGCCCAACGATTTAATTAAAATGTAAGGTATTTGGGCCATTAGAGGGTAACCCAATGACTTAAATACTTTATTCCATAACACTTAATAAAAGTGAACTTTGTTTCACCTCACCTTTCATAATAAAGATTTTGGATGAGAGAAGATCGGTTGACCTCAATCACCAATCTCGAGTATCGAATCGTTAGAGGGTATCCCGACGTTTTGGTACTTGTCATCTACCATTAAAATCAATTCAACCCATTCAAATCTTTTTTTCGCTCATATGCGATTATCAAAAATCAAAAACATTTCTTCTAAAATCAACACAACCAATCCAAGACATTTTCAACAAGAACTACGGAGTTTTGACTTTCCCATTGCACGAGGGAATACGTAGGCACGCGGTTTCGAAACCGTGTCAAACTCAAAATAATAACAAACAAATCCATTTTCTTTTTCTTATTCATGTCTTAGAAATTAGCGATTACACACACACAAACACATTTCGAACTAAATGGGTCCCATCGAGTACGATGGACGTAAGAGGTGCTAATACCTTTCTATGAATCGACTCTAATCAATCTTTTTTGGTCTTGTAGGCCGCCTTATCCGATTTTTGTGGGCTTTTATCTATATTTCCCCGTTCTTTCTAGAACAAATAAAATTAGGTGGCGATTTCATTGTTTTTTTTGAAAATTCATTTTAAATGTTTATTTTTGAAAAACGAGTTGCTTCAGTTGGCGACTTCACTGGGGACAAATTTTTAAATCTTTTTTGACTAAGCGAGTCAACCCTAGTTTAGTTCTTCGCATGTTTGTGTGTTTGTTTATCACTTTCTTCTTTATACTTATCTATTTGTTTATTTGCTTATTTTTCTCTATGCTTTATATATTAATCTGTTGATATATTATTGTGATGGGAATTCATGGGCATTGATACATAGATAAGCCCACTACCCAGGCTTCTAGGTCACCTTTAGGAATAGAGGTCATGAGCCTAGGTCCACTGACTCCATTGTCTTGTTGGCCCGGCCAAGACCCGGCTTAGAGTGGTTGTTTTAAGGAGGTTGCTATTCAAGCATGCAGATATCAATCTTGGACAAATGACCTATAACTCTAAGTTTTGTCATGTTGTCCTAACCGAGACCAAACGCTCAAATGTTGGATTTAGAGCATCCTCGTTAAGAGCCGCTTGGGGTATACTTTACAAATACTATCGCCACGTAGGCTCTCTCAAGAATGATAGTGTTTGCAAAAGGATCCGAGACCCCAAGAAACATTTAGCCAAAAACATAAGATTAGCCTTACCCGGGAATCATAGACGTCAAACCATGACCCCGATCCTATGAACCATTCTATTTAATTTGCAACATGCATTGCATACATTTGCATAAAACCATTTACATATAACTTTATTTTCGTGGAACCTTATAGATTTTGTTGGTGCAAGAAGCGTAAAGGAAGAATGAATCCAAGAAGCTCCATGTCTCAAATTCAAAGAATGAAGTTGGGAAGTCGATAACTCAAAGTGAAAGAATTCACTGTCAAGAGAGCTTATTTTGGGAAAAGATTTGGGAACATCCTAGATCTTTGACTACTAATGTGGACATGGAAGCTTTGATTGCTCGCAAAGTACTATGATCCTCCTCTCCGATGCTTCACATTCCAAGACTTTCAAATTGTTCCTACAATGAAGAGTTCGAGAGAACTTAATTGCCTTTGAAGGACGACACCCTTTCCTCAACATAGGGAAGACCTCGATAAGGCTAAGGTAGTCACGCTTTGTTTCTTCCTGTAAGGAGGTGGCACTTGGATTACGTATAAAGGTATTCTTAGGCAAAACTTGGAAGATAAGTTGTTAAGTTTGAATGTTCAAGACGATTGGCCGACTTTCACTCCATACTTGCTTTGCTCATCTTTGGGGTGGTTTTGTTTCCAACTAATGAAATTGGTTACTGAGCCCATCCGCTATTGGCATATTCATGTCAAGAACCCTGCCCGCATTGTTGGTCGATGTTCTTTACCATCTCCATGAGAGAAATCAAGAAGCGAGGTGGTTCGTGTTGTTCTCCATCATTGCACTTATGGTTGACATCTCATATCCCCGAGTGGACCGTGGAGAAGATCCGAGAAACTTATCTTGGTCTCAAAAATTGGCTTCATTAACACCGATGGTGTGATGTGGCATTCTCGTGTTGAGATTCTGATGTTATCACCACCGTGGTGGATATTCTAATGTTCCTTTGATTGGGTCTATGGGTTGCATCAATTATAACCCAAGACTCTTGCACAAGGCAATTGGGGTATCCAATGGAGAATGAACCAAGGCTTGAGCACTTGGAAAGCTTCATTGTACGAACTTGGTAAAAAGGACCGCAACGAAGTATTGAAGATCCAAGAGCTTGGGGTCAAATCCATAGGAAAGTCGAGAGTTAATCAAGAGGGCGGAATTGATGGAAGGTCTTATCCAAGCAAGGGATAGAGAGAGTCCAAGAAATCAAGCTTTACTTTGTGGAGGTACCTTGATCATCCCGAACCAGAATCACCATGTGCCAATAGAGGAGAATATGAGGCTTCGTGAAATTATCAAAGATGGAGGAGGAAAGATTGAGCTACAAAGCTCTAATTCTCGCATTTTTCTCAGAGCAAAAAATTTAGAAGCCAACCTCAAGGAGGTAAAAGAAGAATTAGAGGGGAGAAGAATACAGAATGAAAAGGATGAAGAGCTCCCGATGAGATGTTCAAAACTTGAGGAGGCCGCAAGGGGCAAGGGACCTCCACGACAATCAAGACCGCCAACAACAAAGGGGCCAGCTTATCTAGATGAAGAAAAGGCCTTGAAGAAAAGAGAGCATTGAAAGCACGCCTCAAGCAAAGATTTCAAAGTTAGAAGCTTCTCCGCACGAACCAATAAAATGCTAGAGAATGAGATAATCGCAAAAGAAGAAGTCCAGATCGCTCGAGAATTGGAAGCAATTGAATTAATAAAAATTCAAGAGTCGAACATTACGAGGAAGAAAGAGATAGCAATAGGGATGCTTACGAAGGCCTTAGAGAGCAATGCCAAGGTTGGATTGATGAGATCCAAAAGTCAATCGTCTGTTAGATGAAAAGGATGAACTAGTGTCCTTTCTAGAAGAATGTAATGGGCTTTTCTATTGGAAGTACAGTGAAATGGTTGACATGTGTAACCGCTTGATTGTTGACGACTTGAGACTCGTGTCGGCCCTAGAAGACCTCAAGACAACCCGATACCTCCGTGAGTGATTTCTCTTCCTCTCACAAATGTGGTGAACAGTTCAAGGCGGAAACTAGAGATTGAAGCCTCGCCGTGGACAGATTTCTAGTTTTTAGCCACTTATCTTATTTGAATATTTGAATCTAATTATTATTGTAATGATTTAAATTCCAAGATGAATTTATTGCCTCGCTTGAGCTCGAACAAGCCTTGTAGTCACAACTAACACTTTGAGTTTCTATGAGATTTCGTTGAATTGCAATTTAATCCTTTTTTTCTAATGTTTATTGTTAACTAACGAGTCTTCAAAGAGTCCCCGAAAATAAAATGTACAAAACATATCATGGGCATGCATGCATACTCCATAGCATATCATACATAATGGGTATTGAGATCACCATCTTATCGCCTGGTTTTCTTCTCCACGACGAGAGACTACTGTGTTTCATCGCTCATCGCACCCGACAAGAGGTAACTTGAAGAAACCGATGGAGAAGATGGAAGTCGACATGGCCGCCCCTAGGGACAAGAATGGATACCTGATGGGCAATTGATGGAGATAATTCGTAACATGGCTTTGCAACAAGAGGAGTTGAGAGCTCGTTGTGAGGCTCAGTAGTCACCACCAAGAAGCCGCCAAGGGAATGCTTTGTCTCGAAATTAGCTTGAAGTCAACGCCGTCTTGCTGATCTTGCCGACGAGAACCAGTGTCAAACGGATCATGCCGCGGTGGTTCCTCCTCCGCCTACCCCCACACGCCGCCACGCCGTAACTCGTGGTTGGTGCCTCAACCAGTGTAGGACTATTCAGATTCCGATTCCTCAAAGATGATGAAGATAACTTTGAAGATTGGTTTTCCAATGTTGAGGAGCCAATCAAGTCGATAGGAAGTCAAGATGCTCGAGGAGCGCATGCAAGCTTTTGAGAATCGTGATTTGGGTTCTACATGTCCAACTTGGGATTGGTTCAAGGAGGGAATCCTCCAAAATTTAAAATCCTAGAGCTTTCAAGTACAAGGGAAACTCTTGTCCTAAAACCCACTGAGGTATTACTATAGGAGGATGTCCGCATACCTAAGGATGAGAAGCTTTGATGCATTTTTTCCAAGATAGTTTGACCGATGGGCCATTGATTGGTATATGGCCTTGATAGCTCCCTGTGCGAACTTGAGAGAGTTGATTGTAGCTTTGTTCAACACTATGGCTTTAAACCGATATGGCTCCTACGAGGACCCGGCTGCACAACCTAGCTCAAGAAAACCAATCTTTCAGGAGTACGCGCAAAGGTGGCGCGAGGTACCGCTAAAGTTCAACCCCTATGGTGGAACGAGATGGTGGAGATGTTCACCAAGCACACTAGATGGGCCATACTATGCCTCTTGCACCGACCAAGATTTCACCGACATGGTGATGTTTGGTGAAAGAGTTGAGACGGGACTGTTAGAAAGATCGTGGATGTCGACAAGAATCAAGTTGGTGGCACAAAAAGGCTTTTGGTGGTTACCAAAAAGAAGAAGAAGAGTCGAGCGACCGTATGAGCGAAGAGGAAAGGAGAAGCGCCGAGAATTCACCGCCAAGTTGTCAGAATTATTCCCCGCTAGTGCCCAAAACAAGATGTTGTTCCAAGACAACCACCACCGAGACCCGTGAAGAAGTTTGATCCCTTGCCAATGTCTTATGCATGTATTTGCTCATTTGCAAAGTTTGAATATGATTGAGTCAAGACTTTGAAGATCGACCCATAACCCGCCAAAATACTTTAATGCGAATGCTCGCTGCCTCTACCACTCCAATGCCCTGGGCATTCTATTGAGAATTATATCGCTTTCAAGTACAAAGTTCGTAATTTGCTAGACACCGAGGCAATCAACTGACCTCCTCCCACTCCTAATGTCATTCAAAGACCCTTTACCTCCTCATGGTGGAAACGTTAATGCAATTTATAAGATGGGGTTTGAACCGATAATGGATGTTAATGATCCGACCACCCCGCTGTGGTGGATAAAGAAGCAATTGTTGAAGGAGATTTCCGGTTGTGATGATGGTTGTAAACAATGTTTAATCCAAATTGAAGGTGTGATAATTGAGAGACGAGATTCTCGACATCAAGGGACTCTCAGCTCATCGTAAAGAACTTGATATGCGTAATTTGAAGACGAGGTCGACGTGGTCACTATCCCCGCCACTTCTAGAAGGATCCTCTACAATCCCAAGACCGACTAAGAAGCCTCTGTGATCATTACTTGCCGGCCCCCCTACACTCAGCGAAAAGGCCATTCCGTGGAATTATGGGTCCGAGTGCTATCGTGACGGCAAGAAAGTGAATGTGAGACTTTTGAAGGAGGAAAGTCCGATGAAAAGAAGATTGAAGATTTGAGCCGCAGCATGACATTGCGGAAGAAAGTCGGATTACCAAGTGGACGAATCTTCTCTCCACCCAATCTAGTTGAAAATCAAGCTTTGGCCAAGGCCAAAGCAAAAGGGAAAGGAGTCATGATTGGGGTGAGTCAACACTAAAGATTTCGTAACCTGCTCGAGCCCCGAGTGACCAAAGATGTTGAAGAACCGATGAGGTATATAAGGAAGAGCGATTACAAGATAATCGACCACTCGCTGACGCCCGCCAAGATTTCTATCTTAGCTCATTGAGGATTCCGAGCCTCACCGCAACGCCTGATGCACTGTTGGGAACGCCTTCGCTCCCCAAGAAATCTGCTAACCAATTTGAGGCATTGTGAACAAGATTTCGCAAGTAATGGTCTCGCTTTATCGACTTCGATTTACCTCCCGAGGAAGGAAGCATAACAAAGCGCTACACGCTTCCGCGGAGATAGCGAGAACTACTTTATCCCGTAGTGGTTGACACGGATCATCCTCAACGTTCTTCCAAGTCTACTCTTGAAGTTGATTATGAAGGGTCGTGGCCGAGACCCGCTGATTTGATAGTTAAGGCGCTTGATGGGTCGAAAAGATCGTTGTTTGCGAGGTGGACCCGCCTATTAAGGTGGGCCCGTGTTTTGATGCGACTTTTTCGTCATGGATATTAATCCCCACGTTGTTTGCTTGACGCCTCGATTCATGGGGCTGGTGCCGTGACATCCACCTTGCACCAAAAGTCAAGTTCTTAATCAATGGAAAGGTGGTCACCATTTATGGTGAAGAAGATTATGTCGCCACCATCCGAGCAATTTTCGATATGTTGAAGTTGAAGGAGAGATCCACGAAACTCCATGCCAAGCTTTTGAGGTCAGACACGATAAGATCCCTTTGCAAAAAGGTGAAGTCTCCATGGCATCCTACAAGGTGCTCAGCTATTGTCAAGTGACATCCCAAGGGTGTGGGAAGAGTGCTAGAACTTCCTACCTGCATTTCGACAAGAGGGGTTCGGGTTTGCTCCTGAATGAAGGTCCCCTCCACCCCAATGAGCAAAGGGGTGTCCCTCCGCCAAGTTTGTCAAAGGTGGAATCCAGATTGAAGATGTTGATGCTGATGGTGAAGCGGACGGTGACTATGATGGATAAGTGGATCTACCCAACCGCTCCAGACGTGAGCTTTCAAATTGGCTGAAGATGTGGTTACCCGCTTTGAAGAGTAATTGCTTTTATGTCATTCCATAATTCCTACGTTATGCCCAAGACGTAGTGATCATGCTATAGGGCCACCATGTTTTTAACTTTCAAGTTTATCATTAATGAAGGACGTCCTTTTTGCATTCAAATTTTTCTCCTTTTGTTGTTTTCTTCACTTATTTCTTTTAAAAGGTGACAATATCAAATTTTACTTTCTTTTTATACAAACCTTTTGTTTTTTCTTTTTATTAAAAAAAAACTTAATTAAAAATAATAATAAAAATAAAATTACCAACCACGCAGATGTGGTCCTTCGACGGACCCGGGTTTTGTCGACGATGATTCCGCTGTGGCTCATTATGATTTCGACGAACCGATTTATCAAGCTCAAGAGGAAGTCAAGAGGACCGTGAATTACCCAAGAATTAGCCGTGATGTCGAGGCAAGAAGAAAAGGTCATCCACCGCACCAAGAAGCTCTAGAAGTGATCAATCTAGGAACCGAGGACGCCGAAAGGAGGTCAAATCGGGGCAGATTGAAGATGGAGTTAGCAAAACTTGTCGAAATGCTACACGAGTACGTGGACATCTTTGCTTGGTCTTATGAAGATATGCCCGTTAGATAATCGACATCGCTATGCACGAATTGCTCTCAAGGAAGGATGCCCACCCGTAGCGTGCTTCAGAGAACACATCCGTAAATGTCAAGAAAGATCAAAGAAGAGGTTCGTATGATGGAAGCAGTGTTTCCTAAAGGTTGTTTCTTATCCCCATGGGTTGCAAACATTGTACCAGATCAAGAAAGACGGCAAGGTAAGGATGTGTTGACTATAGGATCAATAGGGCTAGCCCTAAGGATGACTTCCTCTCCCGCACATCGACATTTTGGTCGATAATACCGCTCAAGCTAAAGTATTCTCCTTCATGGATGGTTTCTCCGCTACAAACCGATTAAGATGGCGCCCAATGATATGGAAAAGACAACTTTCATTACACCGGGGAACTTTCGCTACAAGGTGATGCCTTTGGTTTGAAGAACGCCGGGCAACGACACGCTATGGTTACTCTCTTTCATGATATGATGCATAAAGAGATTGAAGTATACGTTGATGATATGATTGCCAAGTCCCAGACAGAAGAAGAACACCTGGTTCACTTGTTGAAATTGTTCGAAAGGTTGAGAAAGTTCAAGCTGAGGTTGAACCCAAGTAAGTGCACCTTTGGGGTGAGATCAGGAAACTTTAGGTTATTGTGAGCGAGAAAGGGATCGAGGTGGACCCCGCAAAGATAAAAGCAATACAAGAGATGCCGAGCAAGGATGTAAAAGGAAGTGCGAGGTTTCTTGGGAAGACTGAATTACATCGCTAGGTTCATTTCTCATCTTACAGCTACCTGTGAACCTATTTTCAAGTTGTTAAGAAAGAATCCAACGACCATGTGGAACGACGATTGTCAGACGGCGTTCAACAGTATAAAAAGGTACCTACAAGAGCCTCCAATTCTCTCACCCCCGGTGGAAGGTAGACCATTGATTATGTACTTGACCGTGTTGGAGAATTCCATGGGTTGTGTGCTCGGTCAACATGATGAGACAAAGTAAAAGAGCACGCCATATACTATTTGAGCAAGAAGTTCATGTAATGCGAATCGAGGTATTCATTATTGAAAAGACTTGTTGCACTCGCACGGGCAGCAAAACGACTCGCAAGATATGTTAACTCACACTACTTTCTTGATCTCCAAATGGACCCGATAAAGTATATCTTTGAGAAACCAACTCAGGAGGATAGCCCTGGCAAATGATCCCGATGTAATATGATATCCAATACACTAAGGCTATCAAAGGTAGTGTGGTGGCGATCATCTCGCCAAGAACCATTAGATGATGACTATCACCGATGAAGTTTGAGTTCCGATGAAGACATTATGTATATCGAGATTGTAACATTCTGTGCCCGAAGAAGGACCCGAGCCAGCTCATGTGGACGATGGCATCGATGGAGCCTCAAATGCATTAGAAATGGTGCTACGCCATTATCACTTCTCCAAGTGTTTTCATATTCCATTCAACGCCGTAACTGCTTTGATTGCACCAATAATGTGGCCGAACTAAGCTTGTATTTTGGAATTGAAGCGCCATTGATCCGAGAATCAAGATCTTAGCGGTGTATGGAGATTCCGCTTTGGTAATTAGTCAAATCAATGGAGATTGGGAGACCCGCCACCGAATTTGATCCCATACCGAGATCATGTCTGAAGTTGATCCCTTATTTCGACGAGATCACTTTGATCACATCCCAAGGAAGAGAATAATTTGCGACGCTTTGGCTACTCCGTCATCCATGTTTAAGGTCGATGGGCGAATGATGCCCCATCTATCACTATAATGAGGTTGGATGAGCCTCGATTCGCTATGAAGTGAAGGTGAAGCAGATGAAAACCTTGGTTCTATGACATCAAAAGGTATCTCGAGACTAAAGAATACCCCGATGATGCTTCCATCGTTGATAAGAAGGCCCCGCGCAAGTACTCGCTAAATTCTTCCTCAATGGGGTGTGTTGTACAAAAGGAACTATGACTGCTTTGCTCGATGCGTGGATAGACACGAAGCAAATAAGATTATAGAAGAAATTCATGAAGGTTCCTTCGGACGATTCTAGTGGACACACCATGGCCAAGAAGATCTTGAGAGTGCTATTATTGGTCCACCATGGAGAACGATCGCTACAACCATGCTAAAACATGTTACAAATGTCAAATCTACCGATAAGATGCATGTGCCACCTTCTTCATTGAATGTTTTGACTTCTCCATGGCCTTTGCGATGTGGGGCATTGATATGATTGGAGAAATTAAGCCCACCGCTCTAATGGACATCGATTCATCCTTGTTGCCATTGACTACTTTACCAAATGGGTCGAGGCAGCGTCTTATGCTCGTGTCACTAGACAAGTGGTCACACGTTTCATCAAGCATAATATCATTTGTCGCTATGGGGTTCCTGAGAAGATCATTACTGATAACGGCTCAAATCTCAATAATAAAATGATGAAAGAGTTGTGCGACGATTTCAAGATAAAACATCATAACTCTTCCCCATATCGTCCAAAAATGAATGGTGCCGCGGCAAACAAGAATATCAAGAAGATTGTACAGAAGATGGTTGTCACTTACAAGGATTGGCACGAGATGCTGCCATTTGCCTTGCACGGCTATCGCACTTCAATACGCACGTCAACAGGGGCAACTCCCTTCTCCTTGGTATACGGTATGGAAGCAGTCCTACCTGTGGAAGTTGAAATTCCTTCCTTAAGGATTTTAACAGATGTGCAACTCGATGAAGCTGAATGGGTTCAAAATAGACTTGATCAATTGAATCTCATCGACGAGAAGAGATTGACAAATTATTTGTCATGGACAGCTATACCGTAAGCGATGAAAAGGGCTTTCGACAAGAAAGTGTGTCCTCTGAATTTCCAAGTCGGTGACCTCAGGTCAAAAGAATTTTGCCTCCTAATAGTACCGACGCAAGTGGGCTCCAAATTATGAAGGACCGTATGTTGTGAAGAAAGTTTTCCGAGGAGCTATGTTGCTCGCAACTATGGATGGAGAAGATTTTCACCCGATCAATGCAGATGTAGTCAAAAATATCAGATAAAAAGAGACCCTTAGTTGACCGCCTAAGCAAAATAAGCATCCCGACGAACCAAGAGGTTCGGGCAAAAGTTAGGGATAAATATAAAAGATTGTACACCCGGCAAGTCGAAAACCTGAAAGGGCGGCTTGGGCAAAAAAGGGTATCCCGGTGGATTGAGAACCCGAAAGGGCGGTCCAGGCAAAAATTAGGGATTCAAGGCGAACGACTACAATCTGCACGACACATGTTTTGGTCGGCTAATCTACAAAAACTTGATAATCCAGAGGGATTGAGGGTTAGGCTAATCGGAACATATCGGATGGCTCGATGTTAAGGGATGTTGAAGTTGTAAAGGGCATGGCGGATTCAGAGTTCGACAAAATCCATGATTTTTATTGTCACCTTTTCTTTTAACTTTGATGTATAAGCAATTGCCTCTTTTCAGGATTTGCTTCTTGATGTAAATGCTCATTTACGGGCTAATCAATCAATAAAATTACTTTCATCCAAACTGTGTTTTTCTATCATTTATCTCTGTCTTATTTTTAACTGTTTTGTTTGCAAAAACGACGTCCGATATTTTCAATAAACTTCGCATATGAAACATCGCGCCCAACGCACATGGCATAATTCTCAAGTTACTCGAATTACGGGTACACGGCATTAACGATTGAAAAGCTGATCACCGTAGCGTAATTATTGTTATATCTCCTGCTTATGTGTTTTGTTATGCAAAGATTTTAAAGAGCGCACGCTTGAGCTTAAATCTCCAACAAAACTTCTTTCTCTCCCACAAGGGATATCCATGGCATGTGCGCCCTTGATGTTATCGATCCCCCCGACGCGGAAGATTGCAAAGAACGGTCTACACCAGCAAGATCACTTTCCAAAGCTCACTTGTGCCAGAAGATGTTGTCGACCCCTCTCATGCTAGAGCTCGTAATCAGGAACTCTATGCAATACGATTGTCATCCCAGATGAATGTTAATCCCCAGGAGTTACTTCCCCAGTGATGCTAACCATTGAAAGATGATACTTCCATTCCACAATCCCCCCTGTCTGGGTCCAGACTATCATCTCTTTGATAGAGACCAGATGATCATATTCAATTCATGGATGGTTGATGTTTTCTCGGCAGTTCACAATTGCCTTTATTCCTAGACAAAATGTCAAAACATGCATCATTGCATTGCATAGCATCTTCAAGAAAAAAGCGTAGCATTTCCATTAATATGGAGCATTACGCCAAAAATAATAATCTCAAACATGCATCTAAGCATAAGCCAGATTAAAATGTTCTCGAGTACTTTTAAGGCCTCCAAGAGAAAGCTTATCCATAAAAATCCCCAAGTGGTATTCCCAGTCAGAGTTCCCTCAAGAATTTCTTCTTGTTGTTGTTATCTGCATTTTTGACCCTGTGTCGGTCTCCTACATCATTCAAATTCAATTCATCTATCAAGCGTCTTGCTTATTGCAAATTCTCATTGTTGGTTATCTTACCCATGTTTGCTCTCTGCCGTGAGTGCGAGTAAGAGTTGGTGTCTAACCTTTCTTGCTTCTCGATTGTTTGAGTATCCATACTTGGTGTGTGGTAATTCATATAATTGCCACTCTTGAAGAATTACACCCCGCCTTTGGCCTGAGGGATATTGTAGTTTCTTGCACATTTGCAACCTTTTAAAGTCCAACATAGTTTGGCAATCCTTGCTAGAGTCCCCTTTGTTTGGCCTCTTTCCCCGTGAATTCGTCTTCGATCGACGATTTTACCATTCCATATATCTTTCCCCCAGTGAGTCTGCTCCAGTCGGCCTCATTCTTGCGTATGTCTAATATCCTTACCTGACATATGCTTCTTATATGTGTTCAATATCCTTACCGAACATGTATATTCGATCTTTATATGTCCAATATCCTTACCGGGCATATATATTTCGAAACCTTTGATAGAGTCGTCTTCGGTCGGTCTCTTTCCGATGTATGCCTAATATCCTTACCTGACATATGCTCCCTATATGTGTTCAATATCCTTACCGAACATGTATATTCGATCTTTATGTGTCCAATATCCTTACCGGGCATGTATATTTCGAAACCTTTGATAGAGTCGTCTTCGGTCGGTCTCTTTCCGGTGTATGTCTAATATCCTTACCTGACATATGCTCCCTATATGTGTTCAATATCCTTACCGAACATGTATATTCGATCTTTGTGTCCAATATCCTTACCGGCATGTATATTTCAAACCTTTGTTAGATCTGCCTTCGGTCGGTCTCTTCCCAGTGTATGTCTAATATCCTTACCTGACATATGCTCCCTATATGTGTTCAATATCCTTACCGAACATGTATATTCGATCTTTATGTGTCCAATATTCTTACCGGCATGTATATTTTCAAACTTTTGTTAGAGTCGCCTTTCGGTCTCTTTTCAAAGGTATGTCTAATATCCTTACCTGACATATGCTCCCTATATGTGTCCAATATCCTTACCGGGCATGTATATTTCGAAACCTTTGTTGAGTCGTCTTCGGTCGATCTCTTTCCGGTGTATGTCTAATATCCTTACCTGACATATGCTCCCTATATGTGTTCAATATCCTTACCGAACATGTATATTCGATCCTTATGTGTCCAATATCCTTACCGGCATGTATTGAAACCTTGTTAGAGTCGTTTTCGATCGGTCTCTTCCAAAGGTATGTCTAATATCCTTACCGACATATGCTTATATGTGTCCAATATCCTTACCGACATGTATATCTCGAACTTTGTTAGAGTCGCTCTGGGTCGGTCTCTTTCTCGTGTATGTCTAATATCCTTACCCGACATACCAAAATCTTTGTCCCAAATCCCACCGCTCAAAAAAAATCACAAAAATATAGAAAGTCAAATTATCAAAAAGATTTATCAAAAAATGCAAAAAATATTTCCACTTGTTCTCTGAGCTAAAATTTTGTTCTTGTAGTATTTAATCTTTCTACCTTGAAAGTTCAAAGGCTAGCGCCAATTTCACTTTCGTGTTTAAGACGATTAAATAGGCAAATCTGCACCCCAAAATTTGCCTCCTATCTCTTGTATCCGGTTTAGGCTTCGTGATTTATCATAACACTCACATGCATTCATATCACCGGGTTTATGGTTACGGATGAGTTGATTCCCAAAGATTTCTGCTGAGCGTAAAAGGCGTGGTGTTTTCAACCAATTTGGGATATTTGAAATGACGAGGTTTAATGTTAAATCTTTTTCGCTCATATCTATCGGCCGGGCTTGGTGTTCGATTGTTGAATTGAATGGTCTGTTCTGATGGAACTATGGAAGCTTTGTTATATTAAATATCATTACCTCCGATTCAAGAGATCAATTCATCACGGGTTTAGGATTCACTGTTGTTTCAAGTTCATTGTTCAAGGAGTAAGAGGGTGGATTATGATTATCCGATTATTCAACAATTCAAGTTCTAGTGCATTTGGCTTGCTCATCAACTTTGTTCGTTCTAGCAATAGTTGATATATGGCGTGTGGAGATATTCGTCGAGGGTTTGTTTGCAAGATTTGAGGGTGTCCAAGTTGCCACGTGTTTAGATCTTTTCTAGCTGGCCCATCGCCACAAGATTCAGTGGCATTCTATGAAAACTAGAAGCTTCTTTTGAATTGCTTGGTTCCGAATCTTACCCACTACCGAATATGGTTCGATTTGGAAACGCGGTAATAATTCCATTAATTTCAAGTGGAATCTATTGCTCAATTCTTAAAAGAATCATGAAAGCGATAAGTTGACTGAGGTTTTGATCAAGAATTTCCTTTTGAAACTTAGAGTTTCAATTTTGTCGCAAGAAGCAAAAGGTCTGAATGTCTACGTGAATGGATAAAATGGAAACTTTGGCCGGAAAATTCAAGTGGGATTAATTTAATTACAAGATAACTTGATTTTAGATTTTTGATCACAAGTTCAAAGCTTTTGTAATGTGCATTTTGAGTTCAAGGAGGATTTAGAAATGGAATACATATTCAAATTTCATTCATAAGTTCTCTTAAGACCTCATTCTGTTTTTAGAACTTGAATCAAGATCATACATGACAATTTTTCTCAAGTTCTAAAAGTCCAACAATCATGTTACTACTCATTTGATTCAAGAATGGATGGGAATGGTGACTAATCGATTTAGCGCAGATCTTAAGTCAACGTTTCGACTTAGTATTGTTTTAACCAAAGTAATTTTGGGTTCATGACAATTTTTGTTGGAATGTTTTATTCGTCGTGATTTCTTAACTTTGCACAATTTCCAACTTTTGTACACAATTGCTACAACGATTGAATTTGAAGAATTTGAAACTAGGACTCAAATTGGTACATAATCTCCAAGTCTTGCATTCATAAAATTCAAGAGTTTCACACTCTCCAAGGTTTTATTTGCACAAGAATGTAAGAGCAAGTCTAGATACATATGTTATAATTCATCATATCTTACAATACAAGCTACAAAGTTTCTACAATGCAAGTATTTTCTAAAACAATATGTGGATTTTTCAAGTCGTAAGTCTTCATGATTGTGTTATTGACTTCATCTTCAAGCTTTCCCATCGATTCCTCCAAGTTTGCTTTTATCCATGTTTGATTGTTGTGCCAAGGCTTCACTAGGTTCGCCTCGCCACTTTGCTTTCATCAATCCAATGCACGAGTTACATGAAACAAGAAGAGAAATAATTAGCAAATGATCAAAGAATTCAAACATGAACAAGATACAAGATACACAATCTCATCATTAGGATTTTCTTCCTAATCAGTTTGCAAGGGTTTCAATCGCTCAAAACCGGCCTCATAGCGAATCATCGGCCATAAACTCGCTTATTAAATCCTCAAGGGTGTACCCTTGGTTCACAACAGAGGTGGAAAGAAGATGAGGAAAAGCCAAAACAGCTTTGGCATGACAAGATCGTGGTTTTGCGTGGCAGCAAGAGTACACATCTTTTCGGCAATGTTTACCATAAACAATGCATCAAACAGCCAACATATCGTGGAATACAATGAGAACCGCCAACATATCGTAAAATACAAAGATCAAAACTATCAGCCCAATACAAATTGATGCAAGCCCATCAAACAAAGCCTTGTTTTTCAAAGGATCGTAATAACAAACCCTAAGTAATCGACAAGATATAAACATTAAGTTTATAACAAAGGAGGCAGAACTGTTCATAAACCCTAGAAATTGCTCAAACAAAACCCTAACAAAGATACAAAAGACTATCAAGCCAAAACCCGTAATGTATTCATCAAAACCCGTAATAAAGATCTATCTATCTACAATCATCATCATTTTCCAAAACCTTCGTAAAAGCGACATGCTGTAAAGAAAAGAGTAGAAAGGTAATACCCATTTTTCAAAGGAAAGAAGGAGGTTATGAACCACCTGGCCGCCGCCCTTCCCTTCTCTCTTCTCTCGCCTCCTTTTTTCGTGATCATAACCGCCGTCCATCATCGCTAGAGCCTAGGGTTTCCTTCCTCTTTTCGCTCCCAATCAGAAGCACAAGAATCCAAAAAAAACAATTTTCAGAAATCAAATAATCAGGATAACAGAGTAATCGAGTATGAGAGAGAGAGGAACACCGAGTTTCGTCATGAGCGTCGCGAGTGAGAAAGCAGTTCAGATCGAGAGAGATCATGAACATTGAGAGAGAGACAGTGAAGAAATCGCGGCCGAGAGAAATAATCGGAGCGACAGAGCGAGAGAGATGAGCATATCGATGGTGAGAGAGCGGCGATTAGGGCTCGCGAGAGAGAGGATGACTCTGTGTGTAGTCTATCTGTTTATTTCCCTCTGGTAATTATAACTTAAGCTAATTAACTTTGGTTTTCAGTTTGATGCTAATTTTGTTTTGTTTTTTTTTTATATAATAATAATAACTTAAGAGTAGTATTAGTTTATGATTAGGATTTAGCTGTAGTCTTATAGGTTATTTTAACGTATAATAAAAGGATCTAATTTTCTTTTATAAAAAAAAACTGATTTATTCTTTTTTTTTTTTTAATAAAATTACTAAAAACTTTTTTTTTGTGTTTACATTATTTGTATTAGTTTTTATATTATTTAATCAGATTTAATTTTATTTTTTTAATTTATAATATAAACAAAAATGAGTTTAAGAAGACATTAGCATGTTTAGCCATGTTGGTTAGTCTAGGCGGTGACACTTGTCACCACCTGTGTGGTCTATTTCGAATCTGGTGTATGTATGTCCATGGTATCCAATTTGCACCCTCCAGCTCAAGCCATCAGATCTGCCAAAGTCCAGATCCGACGCCCGTAATGGCGACTATGCTATGCTTCATGGGATGGCTCACATAGATCCAAAAAGATTTTGGGCTTGGGCTCTTTGCTATCTACACCCTCCAGCTTTAAAGCTTCAAACAGGCCCATTCCTAAACTTTCTTTAAATTCAATTATTATGCAAGTTTTTATATATAATGATGTATTAAATAATATTTTGGCATATGGTAGTTTTTTATTTGTTGAATTACCAATTAAATTGTTAATTGATTTTTCATCAAGTAAAAGAATATCTATACTAATAATTATTTAAATTCCGATTTGTATTGTGTGTTAATTTATTTTCTTTTATTTTTCGCTATTACATTGTACGCTTGCATGTTTATTACGCGATTGAACACTCCGCTCTCACATTAATATAAAAACAACAACGCTTCCGCTCTCTC
Source organism: Vicia sativa (assembly GCA_021764765.1). NCBI lineage: Eukaryota > Viridiplantae > Streptophyta > Magnoliopsida > Fabales > Fabaceae > Vicia > Vicia sativa. Next base: position 115,897,399 of record CM038793.1, read on the forward strand.
TCTTATTTTTGGTTACCCACACCAAATTCTCTAAGGGTCTCATGGTGGGATGGGCATGGCCATCCTCACGAGGTTAATTAAGGCCTCGTTGCCTTGATTAATCATAACCCGAAAAATAATTGGTCCATATACCAATCACCATGCACCAGGGTCTCATGGTTAATCAAGTCCATATACTTGGTTAACCATAACCCGAAATATCATTTCTCTACGTCCAACGCCGCAATTTCAACATAGTGTTATGGTACTTAATTAAATTGTTAGAGGTTCGCCCAACGATTTAATTAAAATATAAAGTATTTGGGCCATTAGAGGGAAACCCAATGACTCGAATACTTTATTCCATACACTTGAACATTTAAAACACTTTCAAATTAAATCAATTAATTGAATTTGTTTTCAAAAATCAATTTTTCTACCAAAACAAAAAAACATAATGTTATGGTACTTAATTAAATTGTTAGAGGTTCGCCCAACGATTTAATTAAAATGTAAAGTATTTGGGCCATTAGAGGGTAACCCAATGACTTGAATACTTTATTCCATACACTTGGACATTTAAAACACTTTCATATTAAATTAATTAATTGAATTTGTTTTCTTTAAATCAATTTTTCTACAAAAAAAACAAAAAAAAAATAGTGTTATGGTACTTAATTAAATTGTTAGAGGTTCGCCCAACGATTTAATTAAAATGTAAGGTATTTGGGCCATTAGAGGGTAACCCAATGACTTAAATACTTTATTCCATAACACTTAATAAAAAGTGAACTTTGTTTCACCTCACTCCTTTCATAATAAAGATTTTGATGAGAGAAGATCGTTGACCTCAATCACCAATCTCGAGTATCGAATCGTTAGAGGGTATCCCGACGTTTTGGTACTTGTCATCTACCATTAAAATCAATTCAACCCATTCAAATCTTTTTTTCGCTCATATGCGATTATCAAAAATCAAAAACATTTCTTCTAAAATCAACACAACCAATCCAAGACATTTTCAACAAGAACTACGGAGTTTTGACTTTCCCATTGCACGAGGAATACGAGGCACGCTGTTTCAAACCGTGTCAAACTCAAAATAATAACAAACAAATCCATTTTCTTTTTCTTATTCATGTCTTAGAAATTAGCGATTACACACACACAAACACATTTCGAACTAAATGGGTCCCATCGAGTACGATGGACGTAAGAGGTGCTAATACCTTCCTCTTGCGTAACCGACTTTAATCCATCTTTTTTGGTCTTGTAGGCTGCCTTATCCGATTTTTGTGGGGTTTTATCTATATTTCCCCGTTCTTTCTAGAACAAATAAAATTAGGTGGCGATTTCATTGTTTTTTTTGAAAATTCATTTTAAATGTTTATTTTTGAAAAACGAGTTGCTTCAAACCTCAATACCTTTATTACTGACAACAAACCCTAAGAGTTTTCCGGATCTGACTCCAAAGGTGCACTTGTTGGGATTCACCTCAACTGCATTTCTTCAACCTATCAAACAGCTTCGTAAATGATCGAGATGTTCTTCTTCAGGATCGAGCTATCATGTCGCCGACGAGACCTTTATCTCGTGATGGATCATGTCATGAAATAATGTCACCATAGCACTGGTAAGTGGCGCGCGTTTCAACCGAACGGCATAACCTTGTAGCGTAGTACCCACCGTAACAAAAGTAGTCTTCCATGTCTTCGTGGAGCCATTTTGATCCGATTGTAACCGAGAAACCATCCATGAAGGAGAAAACCTTATGCCGAGCGTGTTGTCAACCGTAACATCAATGTGAGGAAGTGGAAATCGCTTTCTGACTCGCTTTGTTCGATCTTTGTAATCCACACACATTCGTATTTTGCCATCCTTCTTAGGTAACGGTACCACATTTGATACCCATCGTGGATAAGAAGTAACTAAGAAACCCGCATTGAATCGCTTCATAACTTCGCTTTGATCTTCTCTCGACATCTCAGACGCATGCGATTTAACTTTCGCTTTCACCGAGAAAACCCTCTTTGTCGGCAATCGTGTACCACAATGTCAATGTCTAAACCAGCATGTCTTCATATGACCAAGCAAAACCTCAATATAGTCTCGTAGCATCCGAACCAACCTTTCTTTAACACTGCTCTCAAGACCCGCTCCTATCTTGATCTCTTTTTGTCTTCGTCTGCACTCAAATTCACAACCTCAACTCGCTTCTTCGTGGTCAGATAACTCGCTTCTTGTCAGTAGTAACCGCAAGTTCTCCTGCACTTCACAATCTTCCTCACTCGCCTTCGCTTTGGTAGATCGATTATCAAGTCATATTTAGCACTAGCATAGTTATTAACTAGATTCGAGGATTCGCAGTTGTATCACGGTGTGTGTAAGAAACACATAGCTTTTGAAGGGGTGATAAAGTAAAAGAAAGAAAACACAATTGAATGCAAAAGTCCAACGATTTATTGAATGAAAATACGCAAACGACAGATAATAACCTCGTGAACGAGCCATGATGCCCTGCAAGGCACTAGGCTTTCAAAGTTTTATTGTTCAAAACATAAAGAAATACGAAAAGCAAAACAAAACAAGAGCAATTACTCCGGCTAAAGGAGATTGGTATGACGCCTTCGCCTTCCAATTGTCGAGCCCTTTATCCGGAGTTAGGAAGATCCACTTGCCGATGTCAAGTCGCTGTCGCTGCCTTCTATAGCATGGATTCCACTTTGGTCGATGCGAAAGGAAGTTGGCCGGCACGTCACGCGATAATCTTCCGACCCTTGATGGTGAAGCCTTAACCAGTATTGTCAGATTTGAAAGGAAGATCAGGGAGCCGTCCCCAAATAGTACTACCTCCTTCAACAGCAGCTTGAGCATCTTTCAGCGAGGCCATCCTAGGCGGAACTCGTGTAATCTCAGAGTGACAGGAGAGTCACGTGCATGACTCGGGTATTGTTTCAAAAGCTTTACAGGGAGTCTCGAAGAATTCACCCTCCATCTCAAGGTATCGGAATGACTGGAGATGACTGACCATATACTCTTCTTCACCACATACTGTGACAACCTTCCCCTTCACCGGTACTTCACCGATGTAAGGTAGAGGTAATGCCGCCCCATGTATCCAAGGGAGTCCAAGTAGGCAAGAGTAGGTCGGACGGATGTCCATGACAAAGAAAGTAGAGTCAAAAGTCCGGGAACCGACTTTAACAGCAGAGTGAGTTTCCAAGCACCGTCGCTAGAACCATCAAAAGCTCTCACGATTATGTCACCGGTCTCGTAACCAACCCTTCGACATCAAGTCGATCAAAAGCGCCTTCTAAGGATATTCGCGTAACCGTATCTATCAAGACATGAGATAATGTAGTGCCCTTGCATTCAACAGTAGATGTGCAAGGCTTTGTTGTGTTTCTTTCCCAGAGTCAAATCAAGATCGTAAAAGCCTAGGCCGTTGTTGGCAGCTGTGCTAGCAATACAAACTTCGAACTGGTCGGTGGTAGTGTCTTGCGGTACGGAGCATTCTTCGTAAATTTTACCAAGGCGTTAGTATGAGCCTCGAGCACAAGAGCAGTAGCAAGTATGGAGATCTTGGACGGAGTCTCGTCCCAACTGCTCCACAACATTGTAATCACTTTTCTTGATAATTTTCGTAATTTCTCCATTTCTCGTTTGAGGTGTCTTCAGAACTTCCTTTGGCACTTCCGTCGAGGTGATGAGTCACCGTTCTTTCCTCTAGTGGGATATTGATTGAGTAGCGGAATGCGAGCTGGAGTCGCAGTTGTCTTTGGAGGAGAGATCTCGGAGAGAATACCCTTCCGGCTCGTCACCTTACTTGATCCTGATGTTGTCGATGTCGAATGGTAGCTTCAACGGTCAGATCTTCAACGGTCAGAGGGTCTTGCTTGACGCCATGATAGTAAACATCAGCTCCATAATTCCAAGGGATAGCCTTGTCAGAGGAATATGGCACAGGTCTTGGAGAAGTGATGATAAGAGGTGCCACCCTAAGCACAGGATCAGCAGAGGAAATCCTTATAGTGTTAACATCAGCATAGTCTTCAGGGAAATCATCGCCCCATCCGGTCGCCTTAACATCTTCAATAGGAATCTTGTAGCTATCAGGGACAGTGTACTTCACCATGTAATCATACTTTCCACTTGGCTTCCCCAAGGTATCCCACACAGGTGGTGTGGCTTTATTCATATCTTCGATCTTCAGCTTAGACATATCTTCACACAGCTTCTTCACAGGTGGTTTCAGAAATAGTATCTCACGGTTATTCATCATGCACTAAACACGTCTTCTCAACCAAGCACAACCATCAAAAGCGGACGGCACCAACGACAATCCTCGGCATCCGGATTGACACCGCTTGCAGCAAGTTCCTCTTAATATCATCGGGATGGTCAAGTCATCTATGTTGAAAATATAAGTATCGCCACCAACAAAGATTAGAACTCTTGTCATGGTTAGGCATAGGCGCATTGATCACATTCGAGTCTCAACAGAGGGTCAAACTCAACGCTTAGCTTCAATCATATCTTGAATCTTGTTCTTCGTGAGCCCAACAATTGTCGTGTCGTGTCTGGGCTGTTGGAATGGTAAGCACACTTAGCATTAGGATTGTATCAAGAGGAGGTATTGACATTCGAGGAGGATCCTCAAGGTTATCACCTGCTCAACATGTGTTGCAAGGCTTACAATGGCATGTTGATCTTCAGAACCGCTTTGTGGCGCGCTCGCCACGCGCTGTCTCACCGAGGTTGTGCCGATGTAGGATCGAGATCACAACCGCCTACGATTGAGCGCGGTCGGTCTTGGCTCGCTTTTCTCGACATACACAAGATTGGCTTCTTTCTTAGCACCAAAAGATCTCTTTGCATTTGAAGATGACTCTATCTCAATCTTCCCACTTGATACCAGCTCAATGCGCCGTCATTAATATCAACTCGTGAATCCGGATGAAGAATTTCCAATCGATGATTGAAGAACGGGTCAGTTGTTCCCATAAACATATCAACCAACTCCCTATTGGACAAGGGTGGTTGAACTCACCGCTAAATCTCTCCACTCGAGCATACTCCTTGAACTTCTCGTCATGACCCATAGACATGCTTTGTAGTTGCATGCGAGTGGGTGTCAATTCAAAGATTGTACTCATATCGTCTCAGAAAGCATCACCAAGTCACCCAAGTACGGATACGCTCATTCTCTAACTAATAATACCATTCCAACTGGTTCCGACAAGCTCTCTTGAAATAGTGCTTCAACAACTCGTCATCGCGTGGGATTGATTTTCGAACATAGGACTTCAAATGCAGCTTTGGGCAAGACATGCCATCATATTTGGCAAAAGTAGGAACTTTGAACTTGGGAAGAATCACAACACCAGGAACAAGACTCAGATCATCAAAGTTTAGCCCAGACATCTTCAGGTTTTCCACAGATTCAAAGCGATCTTCAAGTTGCTTGTACTTGTCATCTTCCTCGTAGTATCCATTATCATAATCTTTTTCGTGCTCATGCGGCGCCTTCGCCTCACCCTTGTTACTCGCCGCCTTCCTTCTTGAAACTTCCTTCCGAGAGCTCAATTCGCCGACCACCTTAGGACCACCTTTGTAGCGCCCGCCCATGTCGAGGAGACCAACAACCTTCTTCTTTCTCGTTGATGAGCTTCTTCGCATCTTCTTGGCCTTGACCAAGCCGGTGAGCATCACAAACCGAGCATTCGAGCTTGAGATCTTTGACACTGCTCAAGAGCCATTTCGCTAAAATAAATAGCGAGCAAATGAGAAAACCAATTCCAATGTACCGTGATGCAATGTTATGCTATGCTATGCGATGTTTATGCGAATGCAATGCAATGTTTTCAAGGACCTTAGAGATTTAAATTTGTTAAACAAGCAATGAACAAACATTTATTAGTACTTTATTATTCTTTTTCTTTTAAGTACAAGAGATAGTTCAAACAATAAAAGAAAAGCATAAAATCCTAAAGCTCTAAGTCTCCCCGGCGCCTCTTGGTGCCGATGTAGGCGTTGATGTTTCGCCTCGTGAAGTAGCTTTGTCAACTCTAACACTTTCTTCTCGCTTGCATAGCACCGAGCTTCAAAGGTATCCTCTATTCTTTAAGTCGAATCAGATCTCTTCAAGTCTTCAAAATCAGAGGCATGTCGATGGAGAACACCATAGGGTACGCCACCTATAGCAACAGTTCCATAATTACGGTAAACAGCGTGAATGGCATCATGAGGTTTTGAGCCCGAGCTCGCACGCATTTGAGGTAAGGTTCCCAAGGAATGGAGTTCGGTGCCCCAAAGTCTTGGTATCGCCTTCTTTACCATGCCCCAAGCATGTATGAACCTTCGCTTGTAACTCGAGATCGTGATTGTAATCGAACACAATATCTTGGAGAAACATATCATGTGGACCATCTCTTCGAGCAAAACCAAACTGACGTAGAGCTAGAGAAGGGTTGTAAGTAATACCTCCCCTTATACCAAGGAGTGGTACATTAGGGAATTCTCCACAACGCTCAATGAATGTGAAGTCCTTTTGAGAGAAAAGACTCCAACGGATGTCGGAATGAGAGAGTGACATTAACCTTTGAGACCATCTCAACCTTTGTTCGTTCTTCAAAATCGATGGAGGAAGGTGCAAATAAACCACCTGGAAAGTAACGGTATACAACACATGAGAGTTCCTTGTCGCTTAGTAGTACGAGTGTGGAGAGAATGCAGGATGTCTCCAAGTAAGGTAGGCACTGGATTACGGGTAAGAAACAACTTGATGGCATCGATATCTATGAATTGATCCGAGTTAGGAAATAGAACCAAACCATAAATTAATAAGGCCACAATGTCTTCAAATGCATGGAAACTCATAACTTTGAGGAATTCTCGGGCTTTCTTAATTAAGAACTTGGAAAGTAAACCCTTAACTCCACTTCTAGTTTCCCAATTGGCTTCAATGTCTGAGCGCTTAAGATGTAAGGCTGATGTAATGTCTTCGTTTTAGGAACCTTTTCTAGACCGTGAATGGCATTTGGTCAAGAATAGGTATCCCAAGTAGCTTAGAGAACTCTTCCAAGGTAGGAACCAACCGATAATGGGAATGTAAAGCAATGGTGCTTCGGTCAAAGAACTGAATAGGACATGCATCATATCTTCTTCAAAACCGAGATAACCAAATCTGTTGATAACCATGTATTTTGATGAACCGAGCATGGTCGGAATTTCAAACCAATTCTTCGAGTTGAGAAGGGATACCCATGAAGTTGATTCTGATAGTCTTTTAGAAGCCATAATCCCTACAAAACAGAGCAAAGATAAATCCCTAGGTCCTTGAAATAGTTAGAAATGATATGCAATGCGAATGATGTCATGATGTCATGTTTAGCACACACAAACAATTCACACAATGAGCCTAGGTGAAGGCTTGCATGAGGTATAGGTGATTACCCTACCAAAAGATTGAGTTGGTTCATCCTGTCCTATAATAGTAACCGGTTCTAGGAATCTCATATCACGATCTTTCTCGAGGCGCTTATTTCAATACAACGGCCAAGTGGTCGATCGAAAATGTCCCAAAAGTCTGATCTCAATGAGCGTAGCATCGAGTATCAACCAACCTTGGTCTACACCAAAGCCGGCCATCTCACTACCTTCTAATGGCCAAGATGGGTCAATTAAGGTTCTAAAAGTTTAGTTAGCGCTTGATGACACCACCAGAAGCCAAATACTATCTTCAACTTGGGAATGAAGAGTATCGGGACAACCAAAGTGTCACGCTAACGTAGCCATCATGTTGACCGTTTAGTTATACGTCTAACGGTCGCGATGATCTAATGCCACTTACCTAAAAGGAAACCCAGATCCGGGTGTAGGATCCCCCAACAATATAGTACCCAAGCAACCCTTAAAGATAAAGCATACAATTCAAACAAAAAGCATTAAAGGTTATCTAGGAATCCCTAAGGCAATTCTCTTTAGGTGCACTCCTCACAGAGTCGCCATCAGAATACGTGAACTCGACTTTGTAGGATTTTTGTATCCAAATGTGCGGATAGCAAGAGTCGCCACCAACTTTTATTTTTATCCAATTAAGGGAAGGTAAAAGTACGTAAAAAGACCTTCGTTAGATTCTCGAGTTCGGGAGAATGGTTATGAAAAGGGAAGGTATTAGCACCCTTTCCATCCGTAGTTATCTACGGCTCTTAGTTGCTCTAGATCACTTTTTAAAATTGCTTTTGTGTGTTTGACAAAAATGTTTTGAAAAGGCGCTTTGACTTTGTAATGACTCATGTAGGAGTGTATACAAAGTGTTCGAAATGTTTTGCTTTGAAAAGAATTTGAACTTTGAAAAAGTGTGTGGTGTGAAAAGCATTTGTAGAGCGAGCAACTAGGAGACTTATTTACCCACCGTAATTGGTCGCTTTTGTTGTACTTCTACATTCCTTTAGAATAGCGCTAGCCGTAGCATTAGTTAGTAGGTAGCTCCATTCTGGATGTAAGCGGACATTCGAAGGGACATCGGATGGTCATCGAAAGCAACTTGTAGGAAGTATCCTAGCACATCGAAGGACTATCATCATTTTCGAGGCGACAATCGAGGGTCAAGATCATGTATTCGGAAGCTACATCGTGGGTCTTATGATCTTTGTATCGAAGGGACTATGATGATTTGTTTGAAGGCAACGTGCTAGAATACCTCACGCTCGAGGGACATGACCATTTTGAATTCAAAGGCAACGAGAATTACCCTAGGGGGTGTGTGAAGAAGTGTGTTGAATTTTAATATGTTATCTTGAAGATTAGTGGCTATGTTCAATTTATTATCTTGCCATACACGCCTAATTACTAGCAATTTATAGGTGCGCGGTAAATTATTACATGAAATAAAATCCTAAATTAAACTATTTCCCATATACAGTTACATAATTGAAAAAATAAAATAGAAATGGAAGAATCGTCCGAATCAGATGAACCTGTGAAACAAACGAGAAATCGGAAAATATGATGAAATCGAAATAAGAGAAAATGTTAGAAAAAATGCAATTTTTTATATGAGAAAATTACTACATGCTGGAAATAAGATAAATAAGCTAAAATAATTTTTTGGGATTTTTTGGAAAAGATTTAATAATTAAAATGCAATTAAAAGTGAATTAAATGCAAAAATATAAATAAAATAAATATGCATGCAAAAATATGTTTTTTAATTTATTAAATTAAATAAAGATTTTCAGAATATAAATGTAAAAAAGAAAATAATTTTTTGATAAATTTTAAATGCAGAATAAAAATTATGAAATTAATTAAAACAAATGCAAAATATTAAAAATATTAGAAAATATGAAGAAAACTGAGTTTGGAAAAGAAATAACAAAGCTGGTCCCTGGCTGGTTCGAACCCATGACATGAGATGGTATCTGGAAACAGTGAGCGCTCTAACCACTGGGACACTTGGCATTTGATGTTAGGAAAAACAAAACCAATTGTTTTTGAGTGATGACGCGTCAGGGAGAGGTTTGAAATCGAGTCAGGACCCCAACCGTGAATAAGCGAATCGTAGCAAGCCATCGTACACGCCACCTCGCCGGTTCGTTCTACCAACGACGCCAGAGCCCTAGCTCCGGTCGTCTTCTCCGACGAGACAAACCTGAAAACTCAAAAAATAAGAAAAATAAAAAGCCCTATGGTACCTTACCCCCCTAAATCGGACCTTCTGAATCCAATGGTGATATTCGTTTGCCCTAAAAATGCTTGTATAAGCCGGCTCGATCGAAACAGCTTGAAATGCCCTAACAATGGCAATCAATGATTTCTACGTGTATGCTTGCATGAGATGCATCATTCATGGTCTAATCATCATCCTGAACACATACAAACAGCCAAAAGCAATTAATAGTGCATGAAATCAGAAAATCGAATTCAAAGAAATTACCAAACCGGTGTTGTCAGATCGAGTTCCAAGCGCCTGGCTCGAGTGAGGATCGATCGATCCTGGAGACCTCGTGAAGAGGATTGGATGGTTAAATCACCTGAACTCATCGAAAACAAAAATTCGAATTTTTGGATTCTTGAAAAATTTTGCCAAAGTTTTGGGTGGTTTTTAGGGTTAGGGTTTCGTCCTCTGGCTTGTGTGTATTGCCTGATATTTATAGGAGGTTTTGGAAGAGAAAAACCAAGGAAAAAAGATTGGAAATTGAATGTGCAAATATTTTCCAATAAATAAAATCAAATTTCCTTAAAAACTTGATTATTTCTTTCCATATGCAAACTATCACGATTTGGCAAGAGTGGTGGGCTTTCTTGGTCATTAAGAAAGATATAAATCCAACTTATTTGAAAAAGAAACTTAATTTTCATATTTTACATAATTTATTTTTGAATTAAATGTTATAAAATTCAAATATAAATCATGAAAATAGAAAATCACCAATTCCAAGCATTTATGGGTCAAGAATAACATCATGGACAAGTTTGGATCAAAAGATTATAGGCCCATTTGGAAAATTTTGCATTTTGACCAAAATGTCCTTTTGTGCAATTGTCCAAAATTTCCCAACTTCTGAATAGTGTATCTTGCTCAATCTTCCACATTTTTGAGTTTTCTTGGACTTTTTAGAAATCTCTAAGAGTCCTCTAAACAATGTATTTGGTCTCATCTCAATTGGAGTTACCATGCTCAATATATCTTCAAAACAAAAAGTTGACTTTTTGTTGACTTTGAAAATGACCTGTAATGTTTTGAGCTATACCTCTCAAATGAAGCATTTTTTGGACATTCTTGGGAGACATGAAGTTATAGAGAATTGAATTTCCTTCAAAATGAGCTTTGGTGGGAAAATTTCTGAGAAAGTATGAGAAAGTTATGATCACTCAAAGTTCAGTTGACTTTTCACCTAGAAACCCTAATTTAGAAAGTTTGACTTTGAGCAAATCTTGAGTTTCTTGATGAATCATGATCAACCCTTGATCAAATGATGAATGTAACTTCAAAATGAGGATGTTGACAAAAATTATGAAGTTTGACAGTATGTTGACCACAGTTGACTTTTGTCCAATACACCCGATTTTCAACCATCCGAGCAATTGCCCGAGGAAACTTGACTTGTGAGGCTTGAAACTTGACATGGAGAATCTTGAAGCATATGAGGAGGCATGAAGACCATTGAGATGTTGGGAATCCATCTTGACTTGAGAGATACCAAACCCTAGTTTGGGTTGATTGTCTAGAGAGAGTTTGTCCGATCAACTCTCGAGGAATCCTTGAGTAGGGTGTATGAAATCTCTTGAATAGATGGAGGGAAAATTTTGGGACACATAGCACGCCGATAAGTGGCGCCTGCGTTTTAGCCCAAACGATATAAGTTTGTAGAAAGTGCCCCACCGTAACAAAAGTAGTCTTCCATGTCTTCAAGAGCTTTTGATCCGATTGTAACCCGAGAAACCATCCATGAAGGAGAAAACCTTATGTTCAAGGTTGTCAACCGTAACATCAATATGAGGGAGTGGAAAATTGTCTTCTGACCGCTTTGTTCGAGATCTCCAGAATTACACACATCCGCATTCTTGCCGCCCTTCGGGCACAGTGCACTACATTAGCTACCCAATCGTGGATAGGAAGTAACAGCTAAGAAACCGCGTTGAACCGCTTCATGACTTCGCCTTTGATTTTCTAACATCTCAGACGCATGCGCGACAACCTTCATTGGTAGAAAACCTTCTTTTATTGCACCGTGTACCACAATATCAATGTCCAAACTCGCATGTCTTTGTATGACCAAAAACCTCAATGTAGTCTCGTAGCATCCGAACCAACCTTTCTTTGACATCGTCTCAAGACCCGCTCCTATCTTGATCTCTTTTTTGTCTTCGTCAATACCCAAATTCACAACCTCAACCTGATCTTCGTGTGGCTGTATAACTCGATCTTCTTGCTGTAGCAGTCTGACAAGTTGTCCTGGCACTTCACAATCTTCCTCACCTTCGTCTTCGGCTTGGTAGATCGGATTATCAAGTCATGTTTAGCAATAGCATAATCGTTATCAACGAGATTCGGAGTGACTCGCAGTTGTATCACGGGTGTGTGTAAGAAACACATAGCTTTTAAGGGTGATAAAGTAAAAGAAAGAAAACAATAATTGAATGCAAAAGTCCAACGATTTTATTGAATGAAAATATGAAAATGATAGGTAATAACCCTCACAAACGAGCCATGATGCCCCGGGCAAGGCACTAGGCTTTAGAGTTTATTGTTCAAAACATAAAAATACGAAAAGCAAAACAAAACAAGAGGAATTACTCCTGTCTAAAGGAGATTGGTATGACGTCTTCAGTCTTCCAATTACTGAGCCCATTGTCTGGAGTTGGGAAGATCCACTTGCTGATGTCGAAGTCGTTGTCGTCGCCTTCTATAGCATGGATTCCACTGGCCGATGCAGAAGGAAGTTGGCCGCTCGCGCGATCATCTTCTGACCCTTGATAGTGAAGCCTAAACCAGTCTTATCAAATTTGAGAGGAAGATCAGCGAGCTGACCCCAAACAGTACCACCTCCTCCTTCAACTGCAGCTTGAGCATCTTTCAGCGAGGCCATCCTAGGCGGAACTTTAGTAACTTCAGGAGTGATAGGAGAGTCAACAGGCATGACACTGGGGATTGTTTCAAAAGCTTGACAGGGAGTTCCAAAGAATTCACCCTCCACCTCAAGGTATCGGAATGACTGTAGATGGCTGACCATATATTCTTCTTCACCACATACTGTGACAACTTTCCCCTTCACCGGATACTTCAGCTTCTGATGCAAGGTAGAGGTAACAGCGCCTGCCCCATGTATCCAAGGGCATCCAAGTAGGTAAGAGTAAGCTGGACAGATATCCATGACAAAGAAAGTAGAATCAAAAGTCTGGGAACCGACTTTAACAGGCAGAGTGAGCTCTCCAAACACTGTTCGTTTAGAACCATCAAAAGCTCTCACAATAATGTCACTGGGTCTCAGAACCAACCCTTCGACATCAAGCCGATCAAAAGCAGTCTTCAGAAGGATATTCAGAGCAGAACCGGTATCCACCAAAACATGAGACAATGTGATGCCCTTGCATTCAACAGAAATGTGCAAGGATTTGTTGTGTTTCTTTCCGGCAGGAGTCAAATCAACATCAGAGAAGCCTACGCCGTTGTTGGCAGCCAGGCTAGCAATACAAACTTCAAATTGGTCAGTAGTAGTGTCTTGCGGTACGTGAGCATTCTTCAGAAACTTCACCAAGGCATTAGCATGGGCCTCAGAGCACAAGAGCAATGCAAGCATGGAGATCTTGGACGGAGTTTGCCCTAACTGATCCACAACATTGTAGTCACTCTTCTTGATAATCTTCAGAATTTCCTCCATTTCTTGTTTGGAGGTGTCTTCAGTAACTTCCTTTGGTACTTCTGGCTGAGCAGGATGAGTCCCTGGTTCTTTCCCTCTATCTTGGGGAATGGGTTGAATAGCTGGAATGCGAGCTAGAGTCGTAGTGTGTTTTGGAGGAGAGATTTCTGAGAAAATACTCTTCCGGTTCTGGTCACCTTACTTGATCCGGTGATGTTGTCAATGTCAGGAATGGTAGCTTCAACCATAAGGTCTTCAATGGTCAGAGGATCTTGCTTGACGCCATGATAGTAAACCTCAGCTCCATAATTCCAAGGGATAGCCTTGTTAGAGGAATATGGAACTGGTCTTGGAGAAGTGATAATGAGAGGTGCCATTCTAGGCGCAGGATCAGCAGAGGAAATCCTTATGGTGTTAACATCAGCATAGTCTTTTGGGAAATCGTCACCCCATCCGGTTGCTTTAACATCTTCAATAGGAATCTTGTAGCTTTCAGGAACAGTGTACTTCACCATGTAATCAAACTTTCCACTTGGCTACCCCAAGGTATCCCACACGAACGGTGCAGTTTCATTCACATCTTCGATCTTCAGTTTAGACATATCTTCACACAGCTTCTGCACAGGTGGTTTTAGAAATAGTATTTCACGGTTATCCATCATGCACTGGACACGTCTTCTCAACCAAGCACAACCATCAGGTGCGGATGGGGACCAACGACAATTCTCTGGGCATCCTGGATTGACACCGGCTTGCAGCAAGTTTTTCTTAACACTCATCAGAGGAATGGTCAAGTCATCTATGTTGAAAACGTAAGTATCTTCACCAACAAAGATTGGAACTTTGTCATGGTTAGGCATAGGCGCTGATCACATTCGGAGTCTCAACAGGAGGATCAAACTCAATCTGCTTAGCTTCAATCATATCTTGAATTTTGTTCTTCAGAGCCCAATAGTTGTCAGTGTCGTGCCCTGGGCTATTGGAATGGTAAGCACACTTAGCATTAGGATTGTATCTCGGAGAGGAAGTGTTGATATTTTGAGGAGGATCCTCAAGGTTATCACCCGCTTTCAACATGTGTTGAAAGGCTTGCGACAATGGCATGTTGATCTTCGAACTGCCTTTGTGGCGCTGCTCGCCGCTGTCTCACCGAGGTTGTGCTGATGTAGGATTGGAGATCACAACTGCCCCCACAGATTGAGCACGGTCGGTCCTGGTTCGGCTCTTCTGACCATATACAACATTAGTTTCCTTCTTACCACCAAAAGATCTCTTCGCAACATTTGAAGATGACTCTATCTGAATCTTTCCACTTTTGATACCAGCTTCAATATGCTCTCCTGTCAATATCAACTCGGTGAATCCGGCTGAAGAGTTTCCAATTAGATGATTGAAGAACGGGCCTGTCAGTGTTCCCATAAACATATCAACCAATTCCCTATTGGACAAGGGTTTAACTCGCTCGCTAAATCTCTCCATTTCTGAGCATACTCCTTAAACTTCTCATCACGACCCATAGAAATGCTCTGTAGTTGCATGCGAGTGTGTGTTAATTCGGCATTGTACTCATATTTCTTGTAGAAAGCATCTGCTAAGTTACTCCAAGTACGGATACAGTCATTCTCTAGCTGATAATACCATTCCAATTGCGTTCCGGACAAACTCTCTTGAAAATAGTGCATCCACAACTTTCTGTCATCAGTGTGGGGGTTGATCTTTTGAACATAGGACTTCAAATGCCGCTTCGGACAAGATATGCCATCATATTTGGCAAAATTTGGAACTTTGAACTTAGGAGGAATCACCAAACCGGGAACAAGGCTCAGATCATCGAAATTTAGCTCGAACATCTTCAGGTTTTCCACAGTATTCAGGCGGTCTTCAAGTTTCTTATACTTGTCATCCTCATCAGAGTACTGGCTATAGTCAGAGCAATCTTCTCCCTCCTTCTTAGGCTCACGCTTGTTATCTTCATTACCCCGACACCCTCATTCTGACACTTCCTTCGAGAGCTCTATCCGATCGACCTCTTAGGACCACCTTTGTAGCTCGCCCATGTTGAGAAGACCAACAACCTTCTTCTGTTGATGAGCTTCTTCGATCTTCTTGGCCTTGGACCAAACCGGTGAACATCTGTTGAACCGAGCATTCGAACTCGAGATCTTTGATGACTGCTCAAGAGCCATTTCTGCTAAAATAAATAGCGAGAGAATGAGAAAACCAATCTTCAATGTACCTGTTATGCAATGTTATGCTATGATATGCAATGTTTATGCGAATGCAATGCAATATTTTCAAGGACCTTAGAGATTTAAATTTGTTAAACAAGCAATGAACAAACATTTATTAGTTCTCTTTTATTATTCTTTTAAGTACAAAAGATAGTTCAAAATAACAAAAGAAAACATATAAATCCTAAAGCTCTAAGTCTCCCATGGGCTTCCTCTGGTGTCGAGGTATGTTGATGTTTCGCCTCGTGAAGTAGCTTTGTCAACTCTAGCACTTTCTTCTCTGAAGTGTGATACCCCAAAATTTGCCCTCCATCTATTCAAGAGATTTCATACATCCCTACTCAAGGTTTCTTCAAGAGTTGATCAAACAAACTCTCTCCTAGACAATCAACCCAAATTAGGGTTTGGTATCTCTCAAGTCAATATGGACTTCCAACATCTCCAATGGTCTTCATGCCTCCTCATATGCTCCAAAGATTCTCCATGCCAAGTTTCAAGCTTCACAGATCAAGTCTCCCTGCATAATTGCTCGATGGTTGAAAATCGTCAGATTGATAATGTGGTCAACATACAGTCAAACTTCATAATTTTTGGTCAACATCCTCATTTTGAAGTTACATTCATCATTTGATCAAGGGTTGATCATGATTCATCAAGAAAACTCAAGATTTGCTCAAAAGTCAAACTTTCTAAATTAGGGTTTCTAGGTGAAAAGGCAACTGAACTTTGACTGGTCATAACTTTGTCATACTTTCTCAGAAATTTTTCCACCACCTCTTGTTTTGAAGGAAATTCAATTCTCTACAACTTCATGTCTCACAAGAATGTCCAAAAAATGCTTCATTTGAGAGGTATGGCTCAAAACATTACAGGTCATTTTCAAAGTCAACAAAAAGTCAACTTTTTGTTTTTAAGATATATTGAGCATGGAAACTCCAAATGAGATGAGACCAAAAAGGTTGGTTAGAGGACTCTTAGAGCTTTCCAAAAAGTCCAAGAACACTCAAAAATGTGGAAAATTGAGCAAGATACACTATTCAGAAGTAGGGCAATTTTGGACAATTGCACAAAAGGACATTTTGGTCAAAATGCAAAATTTTCCAAATGGGCCTATAATCTTTTGATCCAAACTTGTTCATGGCATTATTCTTGACCCATAAATGCTTGGAATTGGTAATTTTCTTTTTTTATGATTTATATTAGAATTTTATAACATTTAATTCAAAAATAAATTGTATAAAATATGAAAATTAAGTATTTTTTCCAAAAGGACTGATTTTATATCTTTCTTAAAGTCCAAGAAAGCCCATAACAATTGCCAAATTCGTGCTTGCCTTTTACATGGAAGGAAAATCAATTTTGTTTTAAAATTTGATTTGTTTTAAAGAAGAAATATTTGCACAATCAATAACCAATCTTTTTTGCTTGCTTTTGTCATCCCAATTGCTTCTATAAATACCTAGCATTGCATACAAGCCAGAGAACGAAACCCTAACCCTTAAAACCACCCAAACTCTTGCAAATTTTTTGAAGATTCTTGAAAAATCGAATTTCAAAAAGTAGCCACTCTCAACCTTTTCCAGCCACTCCATCGTACTCAGAGGGTAAGTGTGAGTAAGAATACATCATTGTTATGGATCAAGCAAGCTAAATCAACCATATATGCATACATAATCGATTCTTTCTTGAATTTGTATTTTTATTATCACTGCTTTAATTGATTCTAACGTTGCAATGTGTTCATGAGGTTCCACCGATTGATCGGGTCATCGCTTTGGTGCTTGTACGCCGTAAATACGATTTGCCAAGATTAGGGCTTTCCGAACTGCTTTTGATCGAACTGTGGATACAGCATTTTAGCGTAAACTAAGGCCACCAATGGATCGTGAGGGTCGATTTAGGGGTAGGGTCTCCCTTTTCCATTTATCCTGCGTATTTTCCATGTTTTGATTTCAGGCTAGCCGAAGAAGATGACCGGAGCCCTAGCTCCGGCGCTGACTCAGGCGAGGACCAGCGAGAGGAAAGCGTGGCAATTCCGTGCATTCTCATTCGTCCATCCATCCGGGGCCCACTGCCGACTGATTCAAACATCCTCACGGCCTACACTTATATCCAATGATTTCCAGCTTTTCAAACACCAATTGCAACTTGGTCCAGTGGTTAAAGCGCATACTGTTGGTGGATGCTCTCCAATGTCATGGGTTCAAATCCGTCCAGGGCCAGTTTTGTTTCCTCTTTTTCAAACTTGCAATATTTTCATATTTTCTAATTTTTTTTTAATATTTTCCATACATTTTAATTTCTTTTCATATTTTTATTTCTGCATTAAAAAATTACCAAAAATATTTATTCTTTTTGCATTTGTTTTCTGAAAATCTTTATTTAATTTAATAAATTAAGAAATGTGATTTTGCATGCATATTTATTTTTATTGATAATTTTACATTTAAATTACTTTTAATTCATTTTAAATTATTAAATTGCATCTAAAAAATCCCAAAAATTTATTTTAGCATGTTTACATTATTTCCAGCATGTCATATTTTTTCCAATTTAAAATTTGCATTTTTTCTAACATTTTCTCTTATCTCGACTTCATCATATTTTCCGATTTCTCGTTCGTTTCACAGGTTCTTCCAATTCGGACGTTTCTTTACTATTTTCATTTTATTTTCCAATAATGTAATTGTCTATGGGATGTAATAGTTTAAAATTAGGTCTTTATTTTCTGCATTTTAAATTATGTATCTGCCCCAAAGCCTTGTAATAGCGTAGGATTTACCTTTCCGCATTTTACATTCCGCATTTTACTTTCCGCACTCTATCAATTGCTAGTAACTAGGCGTGTATGGCAAGATAATAATGAACTTAGCCCATTAATTTTCAAGATAAAATATCTGAAATCAATACACTTCTTTCACACATGCACCCCTTAGGGTAATTTTCTCTCGTTGCCTTTCGAATTCAAAAATGGTCATGTCTCTCGAACGTAGAGGTATTCTAGCACCGTTGCCTTCCAAACAAATCATCATAGTCCCTTCGATACAAAGATCATAAGACCCACGATGTCGCCTCCGAATACATGATCTTGACCCTCGATTGTCGCCTACGAAAAAATGATGATAGTCCCTTCGAATGTGCTAGGATACTTCCTACAAGTTGCCTTCAATGACCATCCGATGTCCCTTCGAATGTCCCGCTTACATCCAACGAATGGAGTTACCTACCAACTAATGGTGTGGCTAACGCTAATCTAAAGGAGCGTAGAAGTACGAAAACGACCAATTCTGAGTGGGTAATAAGTCTTTTAGTTGCTTGCTCTAAACCAAATGCTTTTCACACCTCACACCTTTTCAAAGTTCAAACTCTTTTCAAAACAAAAACATTTCCGAACACTTTGTATACACTCCTACATGAGTCATTACAAAGTCAAAGTGAAATGCCTTTTTCAAAACATTTTTGTCAAACACACAGAAAGCAATTTTAAAAGGTAATCTAGAGCAACTAAGAGCCCGTAGATAACTACGGATGGAAAGGGGTGCTAATACCTTCCCTTTTCATAACCATTCTCCCGAACTCAGAATCTAAACGAAGGTCTTTTTCTGTACTTTTACCTTCCCTTAATTGGATAAAAATAAAAGTCGGTGGCGACTTGCTATCCGCACATTTGGATACAAAATCCTACAAAGTCGGTTCACCGTATATTAATCTTCCGGGACAAGACCCTAAAAAGAGAATTGCCTTAGGGATTTCTAGATAACTTTTATTGATTTTGTTTGACTTGTATGCTTTATCTTTAAGGGTTGCTTGGTATTATATTTGTGGGATCCTACACCCGGATCCTCCTTTTAGGTAAGTGGCATTAGATCATTGCGACCGCTAGACGATAACTAAACGGTCAACATGATGGCTAACGTTAGCGTGACACTTTGGTTGTCCCGATACTCTTCATTCCCAAGTTGAAGATGTATTTGGCTTCGTGGTGTCATCAAGCGCTAACTAAACTTTTAGAACCTTAATTGACCCATCTTAGCCATTAGAAGGTAGTGAGATGGCGGCTTTGGTGTAGACCGAGGTTGGTTGATACTCGATGCCACGCTCATTGAGATCGACTTTGGGACATTTTCGATCGACCACTTGGCCGTCAGATTGAAATAAGCGCCCTTGAGAAAGATCTATGATATGAGATTCCTAGAACCCTACTATTATAGACAGATGAACCAACTCAAACTTTTGGTAGGGTAATCACCTATACCTCATGCAAGCCTTAAACCTAGGCTCATTGTGTGAATTGTTTGTGTGTGCTAAACATGACATCATGACATCATTTGCATTGCATATCATTTCTAACTATTTCAAGAACCTAGGATTTATCTTTGCCTGCTTTTGTGAATTATGGCTTCTAGAAAGACTATCCGAATCAACTTTATGGGTATACCTTCTCAGCTCAAAGAATTGGTTAGAGAAATTCCCGACCATGCTCAGTTCATCAAAAGACATGGTTATCTACTCGACTTGGTTATCTCCGGTTTTGAAGAAGATATGATGCATGTCCTATTCCAGTTCTTTGATCCGAAATACCATTGCTTTACATTCAGATTATCGCTGGTTCCTACCTTGGAAGAGTTCTCTAAGCTACTGGGATACCTATTCTTGATCAAATGCCATTCACGGTCTAGAAAAGGTTCCTAAGAAACATTGCATCACTTTTACATCTTAAGCGTTCGTGATATTGAAGCCAATTGGGAAACTAGAAGTGGAGTTAAGGGTTTACTTTCCAAGTTCTTAATCAAGAAAGCCCGAGAATTCTCAAAGTTATGAGTTTCCATGCATTTGAAAATATTGGGCCTTGCTAATTTATGGTTTGGTTCTATTTCCTAACCGGATCAATTCACAGATATCAACGCCATCAAGTTATTCCTTACCTGCAATCCAAAGTGCCTACTTTACTTGGGGATATCCTACATTCTCTCCACACTCATTACTACTAAGAGACAAGGAACTCTCATGTGTTGTATACCGTTACTTTCAAGGTGGTTTATTTCAACCTCCTCCAGTTTTGAAGAATGAACAAAGGTTGAGATGGTCTCAAAGATTGATGTCACTCTCTCATTCGGATATCCGTTGAATCTTTTTTCTCAAAAGGACTTCACCTTTATCGAGCGCCAGGAGAATTCCTAATGTACCGCTACTTGGTATAAGGGAGGTATTACTACAACCCTTCTTTAGCTCTACGTCAGTTTGGTTTTGCTCGAAAAGATGGTCCACATGATATGCTTCTCCAAGATGTTGTGTTCGACTATAACCACGATCTCCAGAATTACCGACGAAGGTTCATACACGCTTAGGGCATGGTAAAGAAGACTGATACCAAGACTTTGGGGCACCAAAATCCCATTCCTTGGGAAACTTACCTCAAATGGGTGCGAGCTCGAGCTCAAAACCTCATGATGCCATTCACGCCAGTTCTACCAGTAATTATGGAACCTGTTGCTATAGGTGACGTACCCTATACCGTTCTCTATCCCGACATGCCTACTGATTTTGAAGACTTGAAGAGATCCTGGATTCAACTTAAAGAAGAGAGGGATACCTTTGAAGCTCAGTGCTATGTAGGTGAAAAGAAAGTGCTAGAATTGACCAAGCTACTTCATGAGGAGTGAAGCATCAATGCCTACATCGGCACCAAGAGGAAGCGCCCGTGGGAGACTTAGAGCTTTAGGATGTTTATGTTTTCTTTTATTGTTTTGAACTATCTCTTGTACTTAAAAAGAAAAAAGAATAATAAAAAGAGTACTAATAAATGTTTGTTCATTGCTTGTTTAACAAATTTAAATCTCTAAGGTCCTTGAAAACATTGCATTGCATTCGCATAAACATTGCATATCATAGCATAACATTGCATCACAGGTACATTGGAGATTGGTTTTCTCATTTGCTCGCTATTTATTTTAGCAGAAATGGCTCTTGAACAGTCTGTCAAAGATCTCCAAGCTCAGAATGCTCGGCCAGTGAGATGTTTACCAGCTTGGTCCAAGGCCAAGAGGACGAAAAGCTCATCAACAGAAAGAAGAAGGTTGTTGGTCTCCTCAACATGGGCAGACGCTACAAAGGTGGTCCTAAGAGAGTCAGTCGGATAGAGCTTTCAGAAGGAAGTGTCAAGAAGGAGGATGAACAAAGTAACAAGGGTAATGGTGAAGGCAGTCAGCCTGAGCTTGAGAATGACTATGATAATGGCCAATACTCTGATGAGGATGACAAGTACAAGCAACTTGAAGACCGTCTGAATGCTGTGGAAAACCTGAAGATGTCCGGGCTGAATTTTGATGATCTAAGTCTTGTCCCTGGTGTTGTGATTCCTCCCAAGTTCAAAGTTCCTACTTTTGCTAAGTATGATGGCATGTCTTGCCCTAAGCTACATTTGAAGTCCTATGTCCAGAAGATCAATCCCCACACTGATGACAGAAAGTTGTGGATGCACTATTTCCAAGAGAGCTTGTCCGGAACTCAGTTGGAGTGGTATTATCAGCTAGAGAATGACCGTATCCGTACTTGGAGTGACTTAGCAGATGCTTTCTACAGACAATATGAGTACAATGCTGAATTGACACCCACTCGCATGCAACTACAAAGCATGTCTATGGGTCGCGATGAGAAGTTCAAGGAGTATGCTCAGAAGTGGAGAGATTTAGCAGGCAGAGTTCAACCACCCTTGTCCAATAGGGAGTTGGTTGATATGTCCATGGGGACACTGACAGGCCCATTCTTCAATCATCTGATTGGAAACTCTTCAGCCGGATTCACCGAGCTGATATTGACAGGCGAGCGTATCGAAGCTGGTATCAAGAGTGGAAAGATTCAGATAGAGACATCTTCAAATACTGCGAAGAGATCTTTTGGTGGTAAGAAAGAAGTCAGTGCTGTGTATGGTCAGAAAAGCCGGGGCAAGACCGACCGCGCTCAATCTGTGGGGGCAGTTGTGATCTCCAATCCTACATCAGCACAACCTCAGCGAGACAACGCGCGTAGCCAGAACGCGCCACGAAGACAGTTTACGAAGATCAACATGCCTTTGTCGCAAGCCTTACAACACATGTTGAACGCAGAGCTGATAACCTTGAGGGATCCTCCTCAGAATGTCAACACTTCCTCTCCGAAGTACAATCCAAACGCTAAGTGTGCTTACCACTCCAATAGCCCTGGACATAACACTGATGATTGTTGGGCTCTGAAGAACAAGATTCAAGATATGATTGAAGCTAAGCAAATTGAATTTGATCCTCCTGTTGAGACTCCGAATGTGATCAACGCGCCCATGCCTAACCATGACAAGGGTTCCAATGCTGTTGGTGACGATACTTATGTTTTCAACATAGATGACTTGACCATTCCTCTGATGACTATTAAGAAGAATTTGTTGCAAGCCGGCGTCAATCCAGGATGCCCAGAGAATTGTCATTGCCATACGCACTTGATGGTTGTGCTTGGTTGAGAAGACGTTAGGTGCATGATGAATAACCGTGAGATACTATTTCTAAAACCACCTGTGCAGAAGCTGTGTGAAGAAATGTCTAAGTTGAAGATTGACAATGCGAATGAAACTGTGCCATCTGTGTGGGATACCTTGGGGCAGCCAAGTGGAAAATATGATTACATGGTGAAGTACACTGTTCCTGAGAGTTACAAGATTCCTATTGAAGATGTTAAGGCGACTGGATGGAGTGACTTCCTTAAGACTATCTGATGTTAACACAATAAGAATTTCCTCTGCTTGATTTTGTGCCTAGTGGTGGCACCTCTCATCATCACTTCTCCAAGACCGGTTCCATATTCCTCGACAAGGCTATCCCTTGGAATTATGGAGCTGATGTTTACTATCATGGCGTCAAGCAAGACCCTCTGACCATTGAAGATCTTACTATTGAAGCTACCATTCCCGACATTGACAACATCACCGGATCTAGTAAGGTGACCAGAACAGGAAGGGTATTCTCTCCAGATATCTCTCCTCCAAAAGACGCTGCGACTCCAGCTCGCATTCCAGCTATTCAATCCATTCCCAAGCTAGAGGAAAGAACCAGTGATTCATCCTGCTCACACAGAAGTGCCAAAGGATGTTGCTGAAGACACCTCCAAACAAGAAATGGAGGAAATTCTGAAGATCATCAAGAAGAGTGACTACAATGTTGTGGAACAGTTGGGACAGACTCCGTCCAAGATCTCCATGCTTGCTCTGCTTTTATGCTCCGAGGCTCATGCTAACGCCTTGGTGAAATTTCTGAAGAATGCTCACGTACCGCAAGACACTACCACCGACCAGTTTGAAGTTTGTATTGCTAGCCTGGCTGCCAACAACGGCCTAGGCTTCTCTGATACTAATTTGACTCCTGCCGGAAAGAAACACAACAAAGCCTTGTACATCTCTGTTCAGTGCAAAGGCACTACCTTATCTCATGTTTTGGTTGATACGCTGCTCACGAATATCTTACCAAGATCGCTTTTGATCGACTTGATGTCGAAGGGTTAGTTTGAGACCCAGTGACATTATTGTGAGAGTTTTGATGGTTCTAAGCGAGCAGTACTTGGAGAGCTCACTATGCCTGTTAAAGTCGGTTCCCAGACTTTTGATTCCACTTTCTTTGTCATGGACATCCATCCAGCTTACTCTTGTCTACTTGGACGCCCTTGGATACATGGGGCGGGCGCTGTTACCTCTACCTTACATTAGAAGCTGAAGTACCCAATGAAAGGGAAGGTTGTTACAGTATGTGGTGAAGAAGAGTATATGGTCAGTCATCTACAGTCATTCCGATACATTGAGATGGAAGGTGAATTCTTTGAGACTCTCTGTCAAGCTTTTGAGACAATAGCCAGAGTCATACCTATTGACTCTCCTGTCACTCCTGAAGTTACGAAAGCTCCGCCCAGAATGGCGTCACTAAAAGATGCTCAAGCTGCTGTTGAACAAGGAGGTAGTACTGTTTGGGGTCAGCTCCCCGACCTTCCTTTCAAATCCGAAAAGACTGGTTTAGGCTTCACCATCAAGGGTCAGAAGATGATACGCCGCGAACGTGCCGGCCAACTTCCTTTCCACATTAGCCAGAGTGGAATCCATGCTATAGAAGACAATGACAACGACTTCGACATCAGCAAGTGGATCTTCCCACCTGGATCATGGGCTCAAGAATTGAAGATGAAGACGCTATACCAATCTCCTTTAGTCAGAGTAATTGCTTTGTTTTGTTTTGTCAGATTTCTTTATGTTTTGAACAATAAACTTTGAAAGCCCAGTGCCTTGCCCGCATCATGGCTCGCTTGCGAGGTTATTATCTGTCGTTTGTGTATTTTCATTCAATAAATCGTTGGACTTTGCATTCAATTGGTTTTCTTTCTTTACTTTATCACCCTTCAAAAAGCTATGTGTTTCTTACACACCCACGTGATACACTGCGAATCACTTCGAATCTCGTTAATAACAACTATGCTAGTGCTAAATATGACTTCGATAATCCGATCTACCAAGCCAAGACGAAGTGAGGAAGATTGTGAAGTGCAGGAGAACTTGCCCGACTGCTACAGAAGAAGAGCGAGTTATACTGCCACATGAAGAGACAGTGAGGTTGTGAATTTGGGTACTTGACGAAGACAAAAGAGGTTAAGATAGAGCGGTCTTGAGAACAGTTAAAGAAAAGTTGGTTCAGATGCTACGAGACTACATTGAGGTTTTGCTTGGTCATACGAAGACATGCTGTGGTTTGACATTGATATCGTGGTACACCGATTGCCGATAAAAAGAAGGTTTTCTCAGTGAAACAGAAGGTTCGTCGATGCGTCCCGAGATGTCGAGAAAATCAAAGCCAAGTTAGGAACAATTCAACCGTTTCTTGCTGTCACCTCTTATCCCAGTGGGTTGCTAATGTGGTACCTGACCTAAGAAGGATGGCAAAGTACGAATGTGTGTGGATTACGAGATCTGAACAGCGAGTCCGAAAGACGATTTCACTTCCTCATATTGATGTTCGGTTGACAACACCAAGATAAGGTTTTCTCCTTCATGGATGGTTTCTCGGTTACAATCAGATCAAAATGGCTCCCTGAAGACATGGAGAAGACTACTTTGTTACACAGTGGGGCACTTTCGCTACAAGGTTATGCTGCTCGATGAAGAACGCGGTGCCACTTATCGCGTTATGGTGACATTATTCCATGACATGATTCATCACGAGATAGAGGTCTACGTTGATGATATGATAGCTCGATCACAGATCGAAGAAGAACATCTTGATCATTTGCGAAACTGCTTTGTGATTGAAGAAGTACAGGTTGAGACTCAATCCTAACAAGTGCACTTTTGGAGTCAGATCTGGAAAACTCCTAGGGTTTGTCGTCAGTGAAAAAGGTATTGAAGTTGACCCCGCCAAGGTTAGAGCCATTCAAGAGATGCCAGCGCCCCGCACAGAGAAGGAAGTCAGAGGTTTCTTGGGCCGACTAAACTACATTGCCAGATTCATTGCACACTTAACCGCTACTTGTGAGCCAATCTTCAAGTTACTTAAGAAAGATCAAGTAGTAGAATGGAACGACGATTGCCAGATCGCTTTTGACAAAATCAAGGAGTACCTACAGAATCCTCCTATCCTGATGCCGCCCGCCGAAGGAAGACCTCTTATCATGTACTTGACGGTGTTAGAGAATTCAATGGGGTGTGTGTTGGGGCAACATGACGAGTCTGGTCGAAAAGAGCATGCAATATACTACCTTAGCAAAAAGTTTACCGACTGTGAAACAAGATACTCACAACTCGAGAAAACTTGCAACGCTTTGGCTTGGGCTGCTCGCCGACTAAGGCAGTATATGTTGACTCACACTACCTTGTTGATTTCCAAGATGGATCCGATAAAATACATATTTGAGAAACCAGCTCTCTCCGGAAGAATAGCAAGATGGCAAAATGATCTGACCGAATTTGACATTCAATACACTTCTTCAGAAAGCGATCAAAGGAAGTGTGGTAGCCGATCATTTGGCTCATCAAGCCGTAGATGACTATCAGTCTATGCAATTCGAATTCCCAGATGAAGATGTTTTACTAGTTATAGATTGCGAAGAACCAGGCCCGGACGAAGGACCTGAACAAGGATCCCGATGGACTATGGTCTTTGATGGAGCCTCAAACGCACTTGGCAATGGCATTGGCGCCATCATTACATCCCCTACAGGCGGACACACGCCTTTCACCGCCAGATTATGTTTCAGTTGCACTAACAACATGGCCGAGTACGAAGCGTGCATCATGGGTCTTAAAGCTGCTATTGACTTAAGAATCAAGTTCTTACAAGTGTATGGAGACTCAGCTTTAGTGATCAGTCAGATTAAGGGCGAGTGGGATACGAAGCATCCGAATCTCATTCCGTATCGAGAGCATGTTCTGAGTTTGATCCCTTACTTCGAAGAGATTACTTTCAATCATATTCCACGAGAAGAGAATCAGTTGGCAGACGCATTGGCTACTATGTCGTCTATGTTCAAGGTTAGATGGGACAACGAGGCTCCCCAGATCATCATTGAGAAGTTCGACGAACCAGCGTATTGTTATGAGCTTGACGCAGAAGAGAGACCTTGGTACTATGACGTGAAGAGGTATCTTGAGACTCAGGAATATCCCGCAGGGGCATCTGTTAATGATAAGAAGTTCATGAGAAGATTTGCATCTAAATTCTTCCTCAGCAACGACATCTTATACAAGCGCAACCACGATCTGTGCTTACTCCGCTGTGTAGACCAGAAAACAGCAATGCGTATCATGGAAGAGTTACACGAAGGGGCATTTGGTACCCACTCCAGTGGACACACCATGGCTAAGAAGATTTTGAGAACAGTTACTATTGGTCCACCATGGAAGCTGATTGTCACCGCTACGCTTGATCTTGTCACAAGTGTCAGATTTATGCCGACAAAGTGCACGTACCTCCAGTACCTCTGAATGTTTTAACTTCTCCTTGGCCATTTGCAATGTGGGGCATTGACATGATTGGAGAAATCAAGCCCACAGCTTCCAATGGACATCGTTTCATCCTTGTGGCAATCGATTACTTTACCAAGTGGGTAGAGGCAGCCTCGTTCGCATCTGTTACCAAGAATGTAGTGGCTCGATTCATCAAGCACAATCTTATCTGCTATGGCACCCAAAGGATTATCACAGATAACGGCTCTAACCTCAACAACAAGATGATAACCAACTTGCACGAGTTCAAGATCAAGCATCACAATTCTTTCCTTATCGGCCTAAGATGAATGGCGAGTGGAAGCCGCCAACAAAAACATTAAAGATTATACGTAAGATGACCGTGACTTACAAAAGGATTGGCATGATGTTACCATTTTCTTCATGGTTATCGACCACGGCACGAACCTCCACAGGGGAAACCCTTCTCTCAGATAATGGAATGGAAGCCGCCTTACCTATCGAGGTTCGTATACCCTCAACCGAGTCCTCCAGAGGCGAGAAAGTTAGGCGATTGGGTCCAGACTTTGACCCCGATTAACTTGATTGATGAGAACGACTCGCATCCATCTGCCATGGCAGATTTATCGAAACGAATGATCAGAGCATTTAACAAGAAGGTCAGCACCGAGTCTACCAAGTCGGTGATCTGGTAGTCAAGCGATCATTCTTCCACAAGGTGATCCCAGGGCAAATGGACTCCCACCTACGAGGGTCCGTTTGTAGTCAAGACATGTTTTCTCACGGAGCTATGATACTTAGCACCATGGATGGTGAAGACTTCCCACACCCAGTGAACGCAGACATAGTTAAAAATACTACGACAATAGACCCGCTAGGTCGATTGACCTAGGCAAAAATAAGGACATCCCGCGAACCAAAAGGTTCGGGCAAAAGTTAAGGATATATAAAACATGTACAAGGTTCTGACAAGTCGAAAAGGCGGCTTGGCAAAAAAGGGTATCCCGTAGACTGAAACCGAAAGGCGGTCTAGGCAAAAGTTAGGGATTTAAACGTACGACTATGTCTCTTCCAGATCACCTGCTTCCAGACTACTATCAGCATTCAAGGTTCAAAGGGCAGAGATCAATTCACTCACTTTCTACTAACAGCAAGGAGATGAGATAGTTGAAATATATGAGTACTAGCATAGTTGGAACTTAACGAGATTGTTTCCGCATAGCTTTTTACCTTTCTTATGTACAAAACTACTTGGCCATACGCCACATTTCAAATAAATGCAAGTTCTTTCTCTTTACAATTTTCAATGTTGTTGTTTGCAATAAGTCCAACGTTTGCTTTGAAGGATTATGCACAAATTTGACAATAAGAATCTAATCGCAAACATATGAAAAGTGGACATACAAAAGTATTTCTTACTACAGGCCTGGAGGATTGAGACGCACAAAAGTCACCAACACAACTTCCCCAGCAGAGCAAAAGGAATCCATTGACAGCAATTCCACTTTGGCCAAGCAATGTTACACGACCTTCAAGCAGAAAACACCTCATCTCCAAATAAGGTATTATCCCCAAGGGATCCTCATCCCTTCCTCTCATCCTCAAATGTGATCCAGACTTCGAGACTTGGCCGATAGTGCATCGGGAGGAAACTACATCCTCATCCCAGCCAAAGATCACAACGATCCGACTCTCCCAGCTCCGGTCTCCCGCACTATCAATTGCTCTCCAGCGAGATTCACACTCGTAATCCCCAAAGAGAGTGCTCTTTCCCAAATCTCCCTCACAGGCTCCGTGAGATCCCCAACAACGAGCTTCTCAATCTCTACCTTCCTCAACAATATCTAGGCCCAAGACTTGGTCGAGTAGTGCATCGGAGGAATCTAGGATATCTTTCTTTTCCTTCAAAAGCGGGTTCTCACCCACTAATTCCCCAAGCAGAACATCCACATCTTCTTCAAGATGGATATGTTTGAAATACCACAACATCTATCATTCATACATTTCTCAAAGTCATAATTCATGCATAAGGTCATCTATATACACTGTCATGCATCATACTTCGCATAAAACTAACCAATATTCTATCAAAGTTCCTCTTGTTTTCTCCAAAACAGGTAACAGTCACCTCGACGCAATGAGTCCAGATTACCCTAAATCGACGGGAAATCATCTCGAAGACCGCCCATGGTTGTCCTCCGACGACTGGTCCATTGCTTCCCGGACCGACGGAAAACTATTCAAAGATCACTTCTGGTTATCCTCCGATAACAGGCAATGGATCAACATTCGATGCACAACAGTGAAGTATCCACATTTTGTCCAACTACTATCTCCTGCAGTAATCACATTTAAGATTTATTCTGATCCCTTCTTATTATCAACAGCAACTATAAAGTCTATGGTGACATGACCTTAGTTGCCCTGGATGGCATCTTTAAGCCCATCTCCGATTACTTGTCAACATTTCTTCACTTTCAGAATGCTGCATATATGGTTAAAATCAATACAAACCACAACTTTATTCAAGATGAACACACGGTTCAATATACGACTTCTCCGGATGGGCATCCAAGCCCATCTCCCTCCTTCTTCCAGGAACGCCCAGAGCTTCCAGCGTACGGCTCACTTTCCAGCAGTCTCCTATCAGTAATTCTCGAGCTCCAATGACGACTCATTCCCCAGCTTCTCCAAATGGCATCAGAAGCCCATTCCCACATCAATAGCCAACCATGAGTGCAAATTTTCGTGGTGTATTTGAGTGTTAATCATCTTCTACCCAGGTCACGAAAGACAAGCGTGTCAATCTAACCTCCAGTACAAGAAGATTGAACAGGGCAGCTGTCATACCCTCAAAATTTTCCCTCCATCTATTCAAGAGATTTATACATCCCTACTCAAATTTTCCTTAAGAGTTTGATCAGACAAACTCTTCCTGACAAATTAACCCAAATTAGGTTTGGTATCTCTCAAGTCAAGATGGACTTCCAACATCTCCAATGGTCTTCATCGCCTCCCCTTCATGCTCCAAAGATTCTCCATGTCAAGTTTCGTTTCAGGATCGTCTCCCCGACAATCGCTTCGATGGTTGAAAATCGCCTGTATTGGACAACTGTGGTCAATATACAGTCAAACTTCATAATTTTTGGTCAACATCCTATTTTTGCTAATCTATCATTTGATCAAGGGTTCATCATTTTATTCATCAAGAAAACTCCAAGATTTGCCTCAAAAGTCAAACTTCTTCTAAATTTGAATTTAGGTGAAAAGTCAATTGAACTTTGACTATCATAACTTTCTCATACTTCTCAAAAGCCTTTCCACCACCTCTTGTTTTGAAGGAAATTCAATTTCTACAACTTCATGTCTCACAAGAATAACCAAAAATGTTTCATTTGAAGAGGTATGGCTCAAAACATGAAAAGTCATTTTTAAAGTCAACAAAAGTCAACTTTTGTTTGAAGATATATTGAGCATGGAAACCCAATTGAGATGAGACCAAAAGTTTGGTTAGAGGACTCTTAGAGCTTCCAAAAGTCCAAGAAAACTCAAAAATGTGGAAAATTGAGCAAGATACACTATCTTAAGTTAGCAATTTTGGACAATCAGCACAAAGGACATTTTGGTCAAATGCATACCCTTCAAATGGCCTAAAATCTTTGATCCAAACTTGTTCATGGCATTATTCTTGGACCCATAAATGCTTGAATTGGTGATTTCTATTTTAGATTTATCTTTTGAATTTTATAACATTTAATTTGCAAAGAATTGTATAAAATATGAGAAAATTATGTATTTTTTTCTTAAAAGATTGATTTTATATCTTTCTTAAAGTCCAAGAAAGCCCATAAAATTGCCAAATTGTGCTATTTT
>CM038793.1:115928913-115981678 GCA_021764765.1 Vicia sativa
AACATCTATTTAGAAGTTAGAGAGAAGTTCAATTAGAAGCTACATAGAAATTCAAATAATGTCTATATTCTTACCCAGAGTGGTTCAAAAGTTCAACACATTAAATAAATTTTTATTAACCTAGAAGTTAGACAAGTGTTCCAACTTCGATAGGTCAATTACATCGTGTTGGTATTGACATAATGCTCATAGGTAACTATTGCAATCAATCAATTTTCAAGATCTAATTGTCAAACTAAACATTAAATGCGCATGATGATTAATTGTCTTTAAATTACTTTAATTTTTTAGCATCGCTGAACGCTTAAGTTCCATGCTTTTGCCTATAAATACCTCCTTCAAAATCTTCTTTTCACCTTTCAAAACCCTTTATTTTCGCCTTCTTCTCTCTTGCTCAAGAACCCTAAACCCATAAACCCGCATATCGAAATTCATTAATGGTATCTAGTTCAAGCAACCCAAGAACTATAAACCCATAATCTCTCATTCTAACCTCACGAAACCACTATTCCATCGCTTTCAAATATTTAAGCATTATGTGGTTCCCGAAAGAACAACCCTTATTCCAAATGGAGAAATTGTAAGTGAAAGGATGATCATTGATTCGTGAATCGGACAATGGCTTCAACTTGTTCCCTACCAATGAGTTTCAAGGACGGACAATTTTATCGACTGCCTTGCTGGTCTTGCTTACCCAAACCTAGGGAAAGAATTTTGATTCATGCCATTATGACCCCAAAAGATATTCTGTCATTTGTAATAGGAAAGAAATTTCTATCATCGAGTGTTATCGTAAGATTGTCAGCTAAAAGGTGAAGAAGAGATTGTGTTCTGAAGGAAGAATTGAGTCGACCCAATCAATAAATTTTCACCGGAGAACCTTATACCAAGATTAAAGATCCAAAGGATGTTTACAAAATTTGGGCTAAGATTTTCATGGATGATGTATTCATCATTGAAGGAGACAAGTTCACCGACTATATCAATGCATCAAGAGTACCGTTATTCTGTTGGCACAAATGTGAAGGTGGATCTAGCCTATCTTCTATTTAGGTATCTTTGGCTCCATGTGAAAGAAACAAGTAAAGTAGAAAGGACAAAGAACCCAAAGGCCGAGAGAGGAACCGGATTTTGGCAAGATTGCTTTTACACTCGATGTAGAATGGTCTCGATAAAGCATCTAGAAGATGCTAAGGTGCTAAAGAATTAGACCCATCCGGGAAAATCTTCAATGGCAAGAATTTGGTGAAGAGAAGGATCATTGATGACTTCTCACGAGACATCTCCCTTATAAGTTGAAATGTCACTGAAGAAGAATTCACCAGATTTTCTAACATTGATCTAGAGGAACATCAACTAACAATCCAACAATACATTAGAAATTCCAAGAGGAAAGGTCTCTTATTTATCCAAATGACCGCAAGGCAGTAGAATCTCCAAGTCCCGTGAGAAAGATCAAGAAGAGAAAAGTCATGGTGGAGGCACTTTTTCTAGACCCTAAAAGTCTCAAAAGAAGAAGAAACAGCAAGGCTCAGGTAGAACTTCTGAATCTGTTCCTATTTCTCATTTTGCTAGTATTTTATCATTTGCTGCACAGACTTCAATTCTTGTTCCCCCAACTTTAAACAACATCAAACAAACAATAAATAATTGATGTAGATATGATCTAACGCACCTTCTAAACTATTGACACAAACCCTCAAATTAACCAAGTGTTATCTAATATTGGTAACTTTGATTCTTTAAATCCAGAACTTCCATCATCTTTCACTAGTACACCTACAACCACTTCATAAAAATCACAATAGGATATAATTGTTTCTGCTCCTACTACAGTAAATCCAAATGCACCACTTTCATCCACTACAACTACAACCATTCCACAAACCTCACAACAAGAAATTTTGTATCTACTCCTTAACAAAATAATCCAAATGCACCATCCTCTAATACTCTTTTTCCTCACCCAGGAACTGGTGAATAAAACTCAAAAGTTTCGTCTTGGATTTTACCTGGGATAAATGTCCCCTTACAAACAAAATTTCCTAGCCCCATACCAACAACTAATATTTTCACTATTTCTAAAACTCCACCACACCTCACTGTCATACCCCAATTTTTGACCTAATATACCACCTCACATATGCATCACTGCATCACTAATACTGTAATGTAATCGATCGTGGTATGGCTTCTAGTCAAAATCGTGGTTTCATCAAATTTTCATTTGTTCAAGAGGTGATCAATTAGGTTTGAGTTTTCACTCACCTCAATCTGACCTATCTTAATCAATCATCAATGCTGATCTTTAGATTCCATTTTTGTCATGATCTATCAAGAATCGACCAATTAGTGGTTTTATCGAGGATGTGGATCACCCACTTTGATCAATGAATGACTTTTCCGCTGAGATTGATCTTCATATCTTCAATTCAACATCTTGACCTAATTTCTTGATTCAAAACATCACAAAAGTTCACATTTTCATCACCACTCGGATCATCTGATGAAATTTCATCTGCACTGAAAAGTCAAACTTTGACTTTTGGTCAACTTTTTCAAGACAAAACTTTTTCACTCATCAAAATACTTCAAATGATCTATCATGATCATAAAAAATCATGAAATATGGAAAAGTCAACAAAAAGTCAAAATTTTCAACACTTAGAAAATGTTTAAGTGTTAGAAATTTCATGTTTTTTCCTACTTTCATGGCAATTGTTCACATAGTTCCATTTGGAATTAGAGAAAATTCAAAACATGAATGTCAGAGCCCTTGTTACAAGCTTTTCCAAATGAACAAGAACTTGCAAAACCATTTTGTCTAGCTACACTTTTGATTTTGAAACATAAAGCTCCAAAAGCCATGGATTTCAAGGTTTATGCTTCAAAAATTACAAGTCATTTTTGAGTTTTCTCCTTCTAGAAGCCTTGTCACCAAGTTGAGATAGGCTAGAGCTGATAAAAATCAGATGAGAGGTAATTATGATAGAGATAAGATCAAGTAAGATTTTAACCATGGTTAAAAGAATATTCATTCCATTTGCATTTATGGCAAGATGACTTTCTTGCCCTGAAGGCAAGTTGCTCAAGTTCAAGCCAATTCTTCACTTACCATTTAGAGTTCTTGACCTATAAATAGGGGCCATGTTCTCAAATTGAAACCACACCAAAGCTATTCAAGATTAAGCTTTCACTCTTCTTTCTTGAATTTCAAGTTTTATAGTTCAAAAGTGAGAATTTTGCATTTTGGCAAATCTTGTAAAATCGGAGAAACTTGGTGTCTAACACGCCTTAAACATCAAATATAACTTGTTTGAAACTTAAAATTAACTCAAGAACAACTAAAAATCAGAATCATTATTCAAGAAATGCCTACGCCACATAGAGAAAAGCAAGTAAGAGGATTTCTTGGACGGTTGAATTACATCTCCGATTTATCTCTCAAATGATCGCACCGGGCCGATATTCAAACTTCTCCGCAAAATCAAGAGGTGTGGACGGAAGATTGCCAAAAGCGCTTGACAAGATTGGGAATACCTGCCGAACCACCGATATTGATTCCTCCAATCAAGGAAGACCATTAATCATGTACC
This sequence comes from Vicia sativa, assembly GCA_021764765.1. Classification (NCBI taxonomy): domain Eukaryota; kingdom Viridiplantae; phylum Streptophyta; class Magnoliopsida; order Fabales; family Fabaceae; genus Vicia; species Vicia sativa. The sequence continues at coordinate 115,932,510 of CM038793.1, forward strand.
TTACCGCTAGAAGATTCCATGGGCCGTGCGGTGGACAAAGAAGATGAAACCGTAAGGAAGAGCATGCCATTTACTACTTGAGTAAAAGTTCATGACCGTGAAACTCGTTACTCACCGCCGAGAAAACATGTCAGGCTTTGTGTTCGCTAGAAGGTGACGCGCTAGAGGATGCGAACGTGAATTCGGATTCTCCTGCTCAAACGATTTACTCTTTTGATTTGTTTATAAAGATGTCGCGAGCATCGCTTTATTATTTTCAACACAAGAAAGATGATTTAATGATTATGAAAAGGGGAAAGTCAGAATACCCTCAATTGATATTGATATAGAACCACTAGCGAAACTAGACGCAACGCATCGGGGAGATTCTCGAAAGGGGATTGTTATATAAAGGGAATTGATGGAGCACCCTAAATATATATAGTTATCTATAGCTTTATTTATGAATATGTTTGATATGTTCAGGTGTTTTAATTGCTATTTCTATGATCGGGAAAGTTTCTCCTTTGGGATTTTAAGAAAGATAGTTATATGGAACTAGTGTTTGTTATTATTGTGCTCGCAAAGATCTTTGATCTTCGCAAACATATCCCCTAATGGGAATCGAGCATTTGTAGCCTCGGACCACAGGATCTATGGTTTGTTTGGTCCGAGGAGAAAGAAATTTGCTCGGCAAGGATGAGACCTCAGGCCTACGTATTCTCAAAAGGATGTCGAGAAAGTCGAGCAATCATAGTTCCCTCTTATGCTAGTGGAAAGCAACGGATGTTAGTAAGAGATAGACAATATCATCTTAATCTAAATGTATCTTATCTATTTCATCACATACATTTTGAAAAGTTTGATTGATGAAAAATCTTTCATCGTAGTATGAGGTGTTTTGCTTATGTACAAGCTGCTACTACTTCACATGTTTAAGAAAGATGTTTGAAAAAGATTGAATCTTTTAACTGTAAGTATTGGGTGTTTTGCTTGAGTGTACAAGCGCTACTCACTTACAATTAAGAGATGTTTTTGTTTGAAAAGAGTTTGAAAAGTTTTTACCAGATGTGATATAATAGATGAGATACTTCTTCCATAGATGATAGATGTCTAAATCTCAAGGAGAAATTGATTGATTAAGGGATGCTTTTAAGCTTCCATGGGTCCTTGTATTGTTAGCCCAAGAGGAGGCATTCCAAGGGTCATCGAGGGTCATCGAGGGTCCTGTATGAAGCTCAAGAGGAAGCTATAGGTACGGATGTCTTTGTTTTAAAAGGATTTCACCAGAAACCATCCTTTGAAATAAGAACAATTTCACCGGAAATTTTTAGTCTCTGGGATTTGAAAGTGATTTCACCGGAAACCATCCTTTCTGTGGTTCTACCTTAGCTGGTGATTCTTTGTATTGGAAGCCCAATAGAGGTCGTAAGAGATTTCCGCCTCTTTCATTGTATGATGCCCAAGAGAAGGCTAAACTCAATGAGGAGTTCTTTTGAACGGCCCAAGAGGAGGCTGAATAGGGAGTGTTGTCTTATATGAAGCCTAAGCGGAGGCTAAACTCATATGAATGAGTTTTCTTATATGAAGCCCAAGAGAGGTCAATCAGGGGAGAAGTTATCTTGTATAAAGCCCAAGCGGAGGCTACAACCGGGGAACCTATGGTTAGACTAATTGTTATGTTATAACTAGATGCTTGTATAAACAAGTGTGTGTGTGATATGTATTCACTGTGAGTTTATGAAGGAAATATAAACAATGCAATGATGTTTATTTACGTATAATGAAATATAAACAAGTGTCCGTGAAACTAACGCTTAAAACGAGCATAACTTGATTATTTACAAGTTTAAACTGTACAAGGAAATGAATATGTACACGCATTTAGTATTTTATGTACAGAGAAAGATGGATGTACATAGGGGCTGGGAGTTACACCATAAGGGAGGCCCATTGGTTTAAAAGGCTTCACAAGGAATAATGCTCTTTCAATACCAATGGTATTCAGGTATATACTATAAAACAAATGAACGGTCAAGTTTATCTCAGAAAAGTATCCAGATATGTATGATGAAAGTTTGTATGAAAAGAATTTGATATGTATAAGGAAAAGGTATGTACATAAAGAATGTTGGTTTGTATACACAAGTGAAATGAAAAACAAACGATCGAAGTTTGTCTGTACTTGAGTATAAAAAGTATCTGTGTTATGTACAGATGAAAATTTTGTATGAAAAGAATTTGATATGTACAAGGAAAAGGTATGTACACAAAAGAATGTTATGGGACTTACACCGTGAGGGAGGCCCATTGGTTTAAAAGAAGTTTCATCAAGAATAATTTTCTCCTTTCAATACCAATGGTATCGGTGTATAAACAAACGAATGAAAACAAACGAAAGAAATTTGTTTATGTTTGAATATTGACAATGATGATTTGAGTATGTACAAGTAAAGTTAAATATGTACATAAAAGGATTGGGACTTACACCGTAAGGGAGGCCCATGATCGATTGAGAAATTTGAGAGAAAACGAGTTTGGTTTTATCGTTTAAATCGGATCGATCATGGTAAAAGATGTAAGTTTGATGAAAAAGTTTTGAAAAATGATTTTTGAAAATGTTTTGAAATGTGAGGTTCATTTATGAAAAGTTTTGAAAAGAATCGGAAGTCGAAAAATTGAAAATTTCACCTTAAAAGGAGGTTTGAAAAAGTGCTCAGAACGTCGTTTTTGGCTCGATTAAAATATAATCAGATGAAAGTTTTTTCTGAAAATTTTTGCACTATCAAAAAATAGATGTATTTATTGACAAGTGTTCAAAAAATCACCTCAAAATGAGGAGTTTTGATTGGTTAAAAAAAAAGTGAAAGTTTTGTAAAAAAACATGAAAATATGGAAAAGTTTGAAAAAGAATGGTCTTGAGAGGGATTGAACCCATGACCATTGGGTAGCACACGTGTTAGAAAGACTTAAAGGCAAGCAAGCTACCACTGGGACAAACGCGCATTGGTGTTAGTGGACTAGAAACACGTGTAAACATGATATTGGAAAATTTAAATTTAAAAAAAATCAAGAACACGCGCGAAGCTTGTTCTTCGTTTTGATTTTTAGAAATTTCAAACCCAGCTACAATTCTTGTTTCTCAATGAAATTGGACGAAGTAAACATCAATATTGCTCGGTTATTCATCACGAACACGAAGGTGTATGTTAATTGTATTTATTTTAAGCCCATAAGGATTTTATTTTTTGAAGAACACTATGAACCCTAAACTGAAAATTTCAAATTAAATGATGCACAGTTGATGATTCTTTGATTTTCTTGAGGGCTTATGATCGTTATGAGTGCAGAAAGAGATCGGCCAAGAGTTTTTGCATTTAAATTCAAAGAATATGGATATCACAGTTCGTGTTCATACCTGTGCAAGTGGAGATCGAAGAAGGTGTAAACGCTTCCTAACTTGTTTCAGGATTGCTACAAGACCACTCGCATGTATGGAAGCTAAATGAAGGGTCTCGCTTGCTTTGAATCTTCCCAAATCAGTCCAGCCAAGTCCACCGCATCAACTAAAATGGAACTTCGATTTTGATGTTAGAGGTATTACGATGTTGTTTATTGATCCGACCATGTATATGAAGTTCATAGATGATGTTTGAATCATTAGAACACCACTGCTTAAGCCAAACTAACAATTCATGGTTATGGCGCTTGTACAAGTTTGAAGCATGGCATGTGATTTCTGATTTTACTTGTTCTTCTTATGATCTTAAGTTCTAAACAAGTTTTATGTTGATATTGAAGCATGTTTGACACCAAAGTTCCTCATGATTTTAACTGAATTTCAAAAATGCAATATTTCTCACTTTTGCACTATGTTGCTTGATTTTCAAGAAAGTGGAGTGAAAGCATGGATTTGCATTGCTTTGGTGTGGTTTTGAACTTGAAATGTTGATCAATTTATAGGTAAATAGTTCTGAAATTGTTAGGCACAAGTACATGGCAATTGGAAAATCAAAGATGCCTTAAGGGGTAAGAAAGGTATTTTGTAAAGAAAAAGAAAGTTTCCTTTTTTAACCATGTGCTTATTTTTACAACTTGATCCATATCTCTCAATTATTACCTCTAGCTCATATTTATCAGCTCAATGATCCATTTGGAAAGGTTGCAAAGCTTCTAGATGAAAAAACACAAAATGACCTATAATTGATGTTTTGAACTTTGAAAAATCAAGTTCATGGAGCCTTATGTTTCAATTTCAAAGGTATAGCTAGACTCTATGGATTTGTGAGTTCTTGGACATTTTGGAAAGCTTGTTTCACAAGCTACAACTTTCATGTTTTGAGTTTTTTCCAATTCAAATTGGAACTAGGTGAAAAAATGGCATGAAGTTTGGAAAAAAGTAAGAAATTTCAAAATTCTTTGTTGACTTTTTGTTGACTTTTTTTTTACTTTTTGTTGACTTTTTCAAATTCTTTGATTTTTTATGATCATGATGGATCATTTGAAGTATTTATATGATGGAAAAAGTTTTGTTTTGAAAAAGTTGACCAAAAGTCAAAGTTTGACTTTTCAGTGCATATGAAATTTCATCAGATGTTTCTGAAATTGACTGATGAAGTTTGTGAACTTCTGTGATGTTTTGAATCCAGAAATTAGGTCAATATGTTGTATCTAAGATATAATGACCAATCTCTATCCAAAAAAGTCATTTCTTGCTCAAAAAATCAGAGAATACTCATGCCCGATCAAAACCCTAATTGGTCGATCCTCGATTGATCTGTGAGAAAAAATGGATATCTGATGATCAGAGGTTGATGATTTGATCAAGATAGATCAAATGAGGTGAGAAAAAACTCAAACCCTAATTGGTTGTCTCTTGAATCAGATGAAAATCTGATGAAACCCTAATTTTGACCTGTGAATGCTTCACCCGATTAATGTTGTCTGAGCTGTTAGTTATGCAATGATGCAAATGTAAGGTGGTATATTAGGTCAAAATTTAGGGTATGACAGATGCCCCTATTTAAGTTTCTTTAACCTGAGAGATGAAGATGAATATCTTCGTTTTGATAGGTGTAAAGAGACTTAAATATCAGAATACGCAAATTTTGGACCTAAGATACCAAAAGATGCGATGATGCAAATGATTGAAAAGTTCCACCCAAAGAAATATCAAAGAAATGACATAGTGGGGTATTTGTGAATACTCATTGGGAAAGAATGATTCACAAAATATGTGAATATTTGTTTTCACTTGGTAAACAAAGAGATTACCTTCATCACTCGTGACAATGTTTAAGGTAAGTGGAAATGATATTACCAATTATCTTTGGATAGTTCATGGTAATGAGTTCAAGATATTACCAATTATCGCGAAGTGATAACTATATCAAGGTAAATCTTTGAGAAAAACACTAAGTATTCACTCGTGAATAATGATAAAATGATGAAACAGATCTCAAATGAGTTGTGAAGATATTACCAATTATCAAAGAAAGTGATAACTATAACAAGGTAAATCTTTGAAGGAAGTTGTGGTATTCAGATTTGTGAATAAAAGAGAGTGAAAGAGAAAGAAATGAATTTTTATTTTCTTGATATAATCCTCGCCGAGAATCTCTTTCGAGGAGATGCGGCTTTTGATTGAAGCCATGTGTTTTCCTTGGATGTAAAGACAATCATTGGTGAATTTCTCATACAGTCATGATTTTGACTTTGTTGAGAAGACGAACTTTTATGTCAATTTTATGAATGAAGAGAAAGATAAGCGGCTCAGACGATGAGGCTATTGCTTATTGCTTTGTTGATTATAGACAGTGTTCTATCCAGGAATGAACTGGAAAGAAAAAGTCAATCAAGACATTATTCCCAATGAGGAATGATCTGAGCTGGAGAATGTGGTGGAGAGAAGAAAATGTATTTCTCTGTTTGGGAATACTCCTTTGGGGAAAAAGATTTATTTTTTTCTGTTTGGAGATATTCTACTGGGGACAGACTTGTACTTACATGAGTAAGCGTGACTTATACCAGTGATATGGGAGCAAACATTTCGAGAGATGCAAAAATGCATGAATGATGCTATTATGTATGAATGTCATGAATGTTATATGCATGCTAACAATACTTGAAAATGATACTAAAGAGATATCTGGGAAAGGGACCACGTCACAGTTCGAACAAATACTGTGAAGTTGCAACAAATGGTGCGATGTTTGATTTGAAGAATTTGAGTTGCATGCTTTAAACTTTCTGAGAAAGGCAATTCATTGGCAACTCAGCCGGGGATTCTTTTTGGGATAAGAATACCGTCCTTTGAGGATTTCTGCCGAGGAGAAAACTACTGTAGCAGTTGCTTTTTATCCTTCGGAGATTAAAACACTTACGGAGAAAACCGTTGAAGTTCTTTCTGTGTCCATAGTTCAAAGGAACATTTCTGCTTTTATTTCAAAATTTTGAAGTAAAATTCATTTAAAACATTTTAGTTTCAAAAGTGATTTTCACAATAAAAGCGTTATTTTGCAAAATGTAATAAAGTAGGAATTGCAAACAAAAAGTACAAGGCTCAAATTTTATTGAATAGAATGGTAATCAGCCAAATGCGAGATTCCATGAGCTATTTACAAGAGTTGGAAATGATAATTTATTGGGAAAAGGCTACATTGAAAGCAAATAACCGCTATTATCCCTAACAACTTTGAATTCCAAGTGTGCTTGTCGCTTCAGAAGAGTTGATTGAAGATCCGTTGATGGAAAATTCATCAGAGTGACGAAGTATGGACTGACTGCAGTTACTTTGTCATTTTTGTGTATCCTTGTTTTTGCCTAGATTGCCTTTTTAGGTTTCTAATCTATCAGGATATTTTCTGTTTATTGTCTCTAAGTGTTGCCTGGATTGCCTTTTTAGATTTTCAATCCACCGAGACGCTCTTTTTTGCCTAAGCCGCCCTTTTCGGGTTTTCGACTTACCGAGCTGTTCTTTTGTTTTTTTTTTTAGACAAAGTATTTCTTGACTGAATCAGCATTCACAGGATGCGAGAGTTCATCACCGTCCATGGTTGTGAGAGTCATAGCACCGCCGTAAAAGCTTTTTGACGATGTATGGGCCTTGGTAATTAGGAGTCCATTTGCCCCTAGAATCGTTGAAAAGATGTAATCTTTTAAGCACGAGGTTACCTTCTCGAATTCACGAGGTCGGACCTTTTGTCGAAAGCTTTCTTCATTCTTCTTTGATAGAGTTGTCCATGACACGAGCGTCAGCGCTTTTCTTCAATTAAGTTCATTGGTCGATCCGCTTGACACCATTCGGCCTCGATAGATTAGTTTCCATAAGAACGCTCATTGACTAATCTCAACTTCTACGAGGAGCACCGCCCATGCCGATACTAGAGAAAAGGGAGTTGCTCGGTTGAAGTGCGATCAAGTACAATACCCATGCAGAGCAAATGGCAGATTTCGCGCCTTTGTAAGTGATGACCATCTTCCGGACGATCTTTTGATGTTCTTGTTGATCGCTCAACGGCGCCTGCTCATCTTTGGCCGATAGGAGATGAGTTATGATGCTCGATCTTGAATTCCTCACACGCTCCTTCATCATTTTGTTGTTCAAGTTAGATCCATTGTCCGTAATGATCTTGCTTGGAATTCGTGACGGCAAATGAGGTTGTTCTTGATGAACCTCACAACCACTTGTCTTGTGACGCTGGCGTAAGACGCTCGACCCATTTGGTGAAGTAATCAATAGCCACCAGAATGAAGCGATGTCCGTTGGACGCTTTAGGTTCAATCATTCCAATCATGTCGATGCCCCACATGGAGAAAGGCCACGAGAGGAGAGAACGTTGAATAGAGTCTGTGGCACATGGACCTTATCTGCGTAGATCCGCACTCTGGACATCTTTTGACGTGTTTACAACAATCGATTCCATCGCTATCCAATAGTATCCCGCCTCAAGATTTTCCTAGACATTGCATGCCCATTTGAATGTGTTCCAAAGGACCCTTCATGCACTTCATGGATGATCGTGTTCACTTTTGTCCGTCGACGATCCGAGCGTAACCATATCGAAGTTTCTTTTGTATAGCACATCCTCGCTCAAGAAGAAATTCTCGAAAGTCTCCTTAGAGTTTTCTTATCTTTGTACGATGCCCGAGCGGTACTCGTGTTTGAAGGAAACGCTTGATGTCGTGGAACCACGGTTTATCATCAAGACCGCCCATGTAATACGTATGCAGTGTCTTTTAAGGCCCGATGCGATTCGGGCATATCATTCTAATCGCTAACTTTGAACATGGAAGATAGAGTAGCCAAGGCGTCGCCATTCGGTTCGATCTCGAGGGATATGATGCGCCTACTTTGTTGAAGAAAGTCAACAATCGATCGCATAATCCTCGTAGGGAATCAAACCAAGATGACGAGTCTCATACTTGTCTTTGATTTGATTGATCACTAGGGTGAATTCCATATATGTCAAGGATCTTGATCCTTAAGTCGATGGCTTCTTCGATGCCCATGATGCATGCTTCATATTCTCACATGTTTTTGGTGCAATCAAATAGCAATCGTAGAAAACGGATATGAGAACCCTCGTGAGTGATGATGATCCCAATCCCATTGCCAAAACATTTATCGCTTCCATCAAAGACTAAACCCCATCCGATTCTCGATCTCGTCCTTCTCCGTAGCGGTTCGTCGCAATCTTTCATCTTCAAGTACATGACATCCTCGCCTAGGAAGTCAAATTTGAGAGATTGGTATTCGCTGAGCGGCCGATGAGCCAAGTGATCACGAGAATGCTTTTGACCGCTGAGCGCCAGATCGATGTCATATTCGATAACAACATCCGCCATCGCAATTCTTCCGCTAAAGGCTTTTCAAAGACGATTTGATGGATCCATTTTGGAGATTAACCAAGTCGTGTGATTGATCATGTATCGCGGAGACGCTTTGAAGCCCACACCAAAGCGCAACATGTTTTCTCGAGCATGGAGTAACGAGTTTCACCGGAACTTTTACTCGTGTAATAAATGGCATGCTCCTTCACCGGTGTCGCCTTGTTGTCCAAGTACGCAGCCCATGGACTCTTCTAGTACGGTAAGGTACATGATTAGCGGTCTTCCTTCAACCGAGGGATCAGATGGTGGTTCCGATGTGTATTCCTTGATACCGCCAATGCTTTTTGGCAACCGGCCGTCCACACAACCTTTTGATCTTTTCTGGAGAAGCTTGAATATCGCCCACTGTGTAGCAAATTATCCGAGAGATAACTGAGATGTAATTCAATCGTCCAAGAAATCCTCTTACTTGCTTTTCCAGACGTGGCGTAGGCATCTCTTGAATAGCTATGACTTTGTCGTGGTCCACTTCAATTCCTTTTGACCGACGATGAAACCTAGGAGTTTTCCGTGATCTTACCCCAAAGGTGCATTTGTTAGGATTCGACGGAGCTGAAATTTCCTTAGCCGCTGAAACAACTTTAAGAGATAGTCTATATGTTCATCTTCGTCGATTTTGCTATCATGTCATCTACGAGACTTCGATCTCCTTGTGCATCATGTCATGAAAGAGAGTAGTCATTGCCTTTGGTAAGTCATACCGCATTCTTTAATCCAAACGCATTACTTTGTAGCAAAAAGTGCCCCACTGCGTGATGAAGGATGTCTTCCATGTCTTCGGAGCCATTCGATCCGATTATAACCAGAAACCGCCCATGAAGGAAAAGACGTTGAATTTTGGTGGCTATCCACTAGCATGTCAATATGTGGTAGTGGGAAATCGCCTTTGACTCGCTTTGTTCGATCCCTAGTCAACACACATTCTCGACCTTTCCATCTTTCTTGAGACAGTACTATATTGGCTAGCCATTAAGGATATTCGTATGACGAGGAAACCCGCCGAATGTTTTTGGACTTCCTTTTGATTTTATCACCATTTCAGGTGAACTTTCCTTAGTTTTTGTTTAACTCGGGCACTGTTTTAACGGCAGTGATGCTCCATGATGCCGGTATCTAACCTCGGCATGTCCGGTAGGACCAAGCGAACACATCAACATACTCTTTGAGAAGATTTATCGCTTGCCTTGATGTTGTTGTCGAGTGAAGCTCGATATTTACTTTTTTCTATCTTCCTCGTAACCCAAATTGATTGCTTCTAGAGGTTCTTTATGAGGTCGAATGATCCTTTCCTCGTGCTTTAGCCTAGAAATTTCATCCGGGATCTCTTCTTCAACATCTTCCTTGACTTTGCTGTGGGATTTCAAAGTTGGGAAAGAGCATAGAGTTATTGCTTTCAATGGATTTGTCCATCTGTTAATCTGCATATTTGATTTATGTTTGATTAATTAACTCTTTGTCATCATTTTTTTTTGAGAAAAAGTCAACGTGAAAGTGTATGCAGATTGATAATTTTTTTTTGATTTTTTCTTATTTATGTGTCTTTTAGGATTATCATTTCCAAGAAATGGTAAAATGAAAATAAACACACAGTGTAGAAACAAAACAACGCGTTTTATTTATAATTCACACTATGAAACAGAGCCCTAAAACACAAACTTATTCGCCTTGGGCAAGACGAAGAGAAATTATTTAAAATCGAGAACCCTATAAAACATCTCTACACTTTGGGCGAAGTGAGAGTTCAAAACAAAAGCAAAGATAAACTACTTAGAGCTATGAACATTAGTCCGAACTTCAACGGGTTTCCAGTAGTGACGAACTCCTTGGAAGTCAAGGTACTGTAATTTTCCGCTTGGTTTAACCTCGAGTAGACTTTGGCTGCCGCTTGAGGTGCTTTGAAGACTCGGACGATAGCTCTTGCTTTTGTGTCAAGCAATCTTTGATTAATGATCGGGAAGTATGAGATGTAGCATATGTGCTTTCGTTGATCTTTGTGTTGAATTTTGGGATGTATCCTCCAATCTTCCGAGTGAATGCATCTGTCGGCGACACTTTCCAAATCGTATCCCGAGTCGTGTTTTGATCTTCAAAGGATCATGTTGATGTAGTGGTAACCGTGATCCGTTTAGTAAATTCCATGTGTGTTGAAGCAAAGATCTTCATTGGGGATCTCGATTGGTCGATTAGATCGAGAAGACGAGTATACTCTTCTTGCTTGACTAGGATAATCAAAAGAATCACCCCATCCCGTGGGTGGATATATTCGATTCGATTTTCGAGCTCAAGCAGGTATTTTACCATGTAGTCGAATTTGCCACTTGTTCTCCCAAGGTATCCCAAACTTCATAGGATGTGGATTTTCATGCCTTTGTAGGGACATGTCTTTGAATTGATTAGTTGGCGATATGACTCTTCTTGAGACACATACTGTGGTCGTTTAAATAAGTGCTCCATTCTTCGATTCGATGGATCGCCTTTATCCTCTTCGATGGTTACAACGCTAACCTCTTGGAGAATGTGATTTAGGAAACCCCCACTATGAAATACTTCCTTGATCGGGAAGTGCTTCATCCTTTTGCTTGTCTTGGAGAATACGTGTGAACCCGAGTCCGCTTTGTTTCGTCTTGACAGTGTTTGATAACTTGTCCCCATCCTTTAGTATTGCCATCTTTCACCATTTGTGCATTTTTTATACGTAAGAGATAGATGATTTGTTTTTGTTGGTAGATTCATCTTCAATGTATTTTCGGGAGATGTGTCCCTTCAATGTCATTAGCTGTGATGAAAGAGAAACTGGATAGATGACTTACAAGTAAAGCTTGTTCACCACCGATGGTCACCAACTTTCCATTTATCGTGAATTTTAACTTCGATGGAGAGTGGTTATCGCCCCCGCCTCGTGGATCCAAGGTCTTCCTAGTAGGCAATCAGAAGCGCTGGTACATCCATGACAAGGAAAGTAATTTGAAAGGTATGCGGGCCGATGGTCATCGGGAGATCAACTTCCCCAATAACTGACTTTCTTGATCCATCGAAAGCTTTTACTATTATATCATTGAACTTCATTAGCGTCCCTTTGTAAGCTAAACGAACGAGCGCGCTTTTAATTACGCTCAAAGATGAAGTCAGATTCACCAATACATTGGATGTGAATCACTGGCGTATCATTGAGATGTGGAGGGCCAAGTTGTGATCTTTCCCTTCTTCTGGAAGTTCCTCGTCACTGAAGCTTAGATTATTGCAAGCTGTTATGTTGGAGACGATTCCTCCAAACTGGTCTGTAGTCACATCGTGATCCATATAAGCCTGGTCTAGTACTCTCATCAAAGCTTCTCGGTGAGCTTTGAGTTGAGGAGTAGAGATGATTGGCCTTGGAAGGAGTCTCATCACCGATCCACGACTCGTGATTCGCTTCTTTTGATTAACTTCAAGATTTCATCAAAGTTCCGCTGACGCTGGCTCTACCAGAGGACCAACATTTGTGTGTTAACAATGGAATCGCAGGTGATTCTCAAGATATGTTAACCGGATTTTGCCTCGACAACAGAACCGCAGCGGTCTTGGTGGCAATGGAGTATGCACTGCCCACTTCGTGTTACTCTTCCGATTGCTATATTGACATTAGCGGAAGAGTAGGTATGGGTTTCTCCTTCCCATCCTCTATCGTGGTTGCATTGGTAAGGAATTGCTTTGGTAGAACTGTATGAAGAGGACCGTGTAGGCAAATTACCAAAGGAGACTCGAGGTGCCGGAACTGCTGCATTCAATCTCCACATGTTGGGTATGTTGAAACAAAGGATGATGACGCTTATCTGGGTTTTCCGAGTTGATATCCGAGACTAAAAGCTCATGCGGAAATGCCCCATCAGATTTATGTCATGGTCATCTCGCTTCAGACATTTGTAGATCACCGATGTCTAACAAATGTTGATATCCGCTTATGGTGGAACATCCTTGAATATTCTTGGAGCAGATGCGGAAAGTCGCTGAATCATGCTTAGTGAAGGTACTCATCAGTATGCTTCATGGAGATGCACCAAGTTTCCTCGATCGTTTATGTCTGTAACTAGATACCGTCTATTTCTCAAGATCAAACTCACCGAGTATCCACTGGATCGAAGCGGATTGGCTTGTACATTCGGACTTGTATCAAGGAAAGAAGATTAGATCTTACTAATCTCTTTCCGCTTTAATGCTATACAATGCTCAAGGTCATGGCCCGTGCCCTTGGTGAAAAGGGCAAGATAAGTCTGCTTTGTACCACCATGGTAATTTCTGAACCGGAGGTGGTGATCTTGTCTCAGACGATTCTTTTCTATTAGCGTAGGGTAAAGTTCGTGTACGCCATTGAATTGGTCGAATTCGTAACCCGAGGCGCACGGTTTTGATTGTTGAACCGCCGAGCTGCTGACGAGGTCGTTGAGTTTGTTGATTTTGTTGATTTGTTGGAATCATGGAGCAATTCCGTGTTTGGATTTGGTTGACGGCGGTGCTATGGCGCCACCGTCGTTGTTGAATGACATTCTTACGTGGTTTCCTGGATACCATTCCTATGTCATGCTCTTTTTCCTTGGAAAACCGGTTCCAACCTTCTTTGTTCCACTAGAAGATCCTCGCCTTGGTTAGGCGCCCGCTCAACCCCTTCTAATCGCATTCCCATGCCCACCATCCTTGAAATCTCCGTGAGTGCTAGCGATCATTCGCTCATAGTAGAATGAGCCTAGAGTATTCAAGAATACCTTAGTCATCTCCTCTCTTCCAATGGTGCGCTGACATGGGCGAATTTCTCCATCGCAGTATACTCCTTGAATGTCTCCCTTTTCCGAGACATGGAGCGGAGTTGATCCTTATCGGAGCCATATCCAAGTTAAACTTGTATTGCTGGACAAAGGCTTCACCTAATTCGTTGAATGTTTGATATTCGTGTCGTTCTAAACCCATGTACCACTTCAAGGCACCGTGAGACTATCTTCGAAGTAATGGATTAACAATCGGTGATCTTCTGACGTAGACATTTTCCCGCATACATCGTGAGATGACTTTGTGGACAGGAGTTTTTTGTATTTTCAAAGTCGTGACTTTGAATTTTGCGTATTCTTACGCGAGGAACTAAGCACGATCTTTATGTTTCCAAACAATTCTTTTCCCACGAATTGTTTTTATCTCAAGTCGCATTTTGAGGAGTTGTTCTCGGAGATTTTCCATTGAACCACGTGGATTTGAGTTATCGCCGAGTATGATGAACTTTTCGCCTAAGGTAGTGTGTACTACGGAAGCCGAGTTCGCCATGATCGGTTGGAAACCGCATTGTTACTGTGGAAGAGTTACCCACGCTATGGAGTCAATGTAGAGTTTTGCCGCAGTAGGTATTTCAAGCGAGGTTGTTTGAGAAGTTGGTTGGCTAATTCCGATGCCAAAGTTGAAAGGCATGCCCCATGGATAGCCTTCTCGCATATCAAGAGTGAGCTACTAGTCATGCGCTTGAAACGGAGTAGTAGTATCCTCTAAAATTGCCGGTTGATTTTGATCGCCGATGTTATTTGTTGAATTTCAAGGCAAATGAGTTGACCAAAGATGTGAGTCTCTCCACTTCTTCTTGCAATGTTGTTACTGCGTTACGGAGTTCAACGCTCTCTTGCTCAAATCCTTCCATTACTTTTCTTCTTTTGATCTTGTATCGTATGTTCGAGTGGTGGACGCGTCGAGAAACTTAAGACGCGATACTGACAATCTTTTCCTATCTGCTCAACTGCTTAAACTGCTCAAGTTGCTCAACCTCGCTCAAGCTGCAAGCATGAAACTGCAAGTATCGACTCTAGACAATAGACTTAAATGCAAAGTATGATGCATGATTATGATTGTAAAGAAAAGAAATTTCCAAAGAATTTAATGCTAAAAGAGATATTTCGCAAATATTTGATGGAAAACACACATTTATTGATTAAATGGAAGAAGATTACAACAATATTTTTTTTGTTGGAGCATTGCTCACACAAATGATAAAATAAATGATAAAATTACAAACTAAATTGAACTAATTAAATGTCTTCGCGGATGAAGATCCAAAGGCTTGATGCCTTCAACTTCGTGATTTCCTTTCCATAGCGAGCTTTTAGTTCAACTTTCTCGCTTTAGTCATTGGATGACTCTTCCACTCGCGAGGGATCGCTAGTTGTCATTTCCTCAAGCTTTCTTTTCCTTTCTTTGACGTATCTCTGATCGTTATCCTTTGGCGAATCTTCTCATCTTTCTCCATGAGCCATTCATCCCGGAAGTAAAGCGCTTTTCATGAACTTTGACTTGCTTCTCGAGCTTCTCATTCTCAAGGTTAGTCTTAAGGAATTTGTTTTCCAAAGCTTCTTTCTCAAACCTTATTTTGGTCAAGGCTTCTTGGTATTCACCCACACTTTGACGGAAAATTTGTTGATTTGGAAGCGATTGAGAACATGGGATCCTCATAAGCGTAAGGCATTCAAATTCCTTCGCTCTTTCTTTACCCAAGAAGTGTAGGTTTCATGGCTACATAATTTTTGCCTTCCCTTTTCTTTCCTTCGGATGTGATGCCAAGCTTTGATCATCCTAGCTTTCAATCCTTGGGAATCCTCTCCTTCGTGATAGAAGTAACTTTCACAAAGGAAACCAAGAGGTTTACTAGAGTTTATGTATCCGAGTTGACGCCCCGCCAGAAAGGGTTGTAGTTGATTCCTCCTTTGTACCAATGAGAGGTACGCTGGCAAATTCTCCACATCTCTCAATGATTTCCATCTCATTGTCCGCCAAGGTATACCAATGGATATCGCTGCTTGTAAGAGACATGAGTCTTCTTGACCAATGCCACTCGCCTTTGTTTTCGCGAAGATAGAGATTTAGGTAAGTGTGATACAATCCATTTGAAAACAGAGGTACACAACACACGATAGTTCCGCCTCCTTGACGATTCCTATGATGAATAGAGACGACGTATCACCAAGCTGGTGGGAACGGATTTCCAATCGAAGATCCCGATGGCGCTAATATCAACGAAATTTGGGACGTTGGGAAATAACACCAATCCATAGAGGAGTAAAGCTAAAATAGCTTCAAAGGCTACCATACTACCAAAGCAGAGAATTTAAGAGCCTTTCCATTAGGAACTTTGAAGTCACCCTAAGAGTTTTCCTCCGTAGTTAGGTTTTTGTCTATCTCGTATTTCTTTAAGTGAGTCATCGCTGCAATGATCGGTGACTTGGGAATGGCTTCCAAACCATTGAAAGGCACTTTGTCCGATCGAGATACCTAGGATATGCCGCATTTTCCAAAGTAGGCATCAACCGATAATCGTGAAAGTGAAACAAATGATAGATCGGATCGTAGAACCGAATGAAAGTTTTGAGAAGTTCTTCATCAACGTTAGCGCTCGTAAGAGTTAAAAGAGTTCCATAGCGTCAAACCGAGGGATCTTCTCCCAAAGATGCTAACTCTTTAACTTTCCTACGTCAGAATTCTAAACTGTATCTTTGGTGAATCTTCCTCTGACATCCATCACTCTAACCTAAAATATTTTACAAAGAAAAATCTCTAAATTCTTTGGAAATGGGAAGAGAAATGAAGTTTTTTTTTGAATGAATGAATGAATGAATGCATGCATGAATGCGACAAACATGGTTAGTAGTTATACACACGGGCAAGCGTTCGAAGTCACGAGCATGAAGCCAATGATAAGAATCGACGTGGTTAAGTTCTAAGGGCTTATTCATCTGTGAAACGGGTTCTACTGATAATACAGGCTCAACACTCCTCTTTGAAATATTATCGGATTTGTTGAATACTCGATGGTCCAATAATATTTTTCAAGAGAAACTCGCCTGATCGTAGTCTCGCATGACAATTACTCTAGGCTTACACCGAATAATCTCTCGCACTACATCCTAAATGGCTGATGGGTTATGTGTTCTACAGCACCACTCGCCTCGAGTACCCTTGAAAGCAAAATGTCTTCGCAAATACTTGCTAAACACAATACCCCCAAGACAACCTCCATCGAAAGGAGATATTAACTTCGTAAGCGCTGAACTTCTCAATGATTAATACCTCCACCTAGATCTTAAAAATGTTTCTTAAATGTTAGGATTTCTTTCCATCGATGAAATCGCGAAACACACAATAAAGAAAAATGTATATGCATAATATGAAAGCTTATCCCTTTTTTTCTTTTTGAAAACAAAAGCTTGGTGCTCGAAAGTAGTCACATTTTTTTTTTTTGAAAATCAAAGTTTCAGCGTAGTCCCCAGCAGAGTCGCCATTTTTCCTGTTCGCGTTAAAAGGTGACGCGCTAGAGGATGCGAACGTGAATTCTGATTCTCTGGCTCGAAACGATTTACTCTTTTGATTTGTTTATAAAGATGCCGCGAGCATCAAGCTTTATTATTTTCAACACAAGAAAGATGATTTAATGATTATGAAAAAGGGAAAGTGAATACCCTCAATTGATATTGATATGTGAACGACTAGCGTAAACTAGATCCAACGCATTGGGGAGATTCTGAGTAAGGGGGATTGTTATATAAAGGGAATAGATGGAGCACCCTAAATATATATAGTTATCTATAGCTTTATATATGAATATGTTTGATATGTTTCTGTGTTTTAATTGCTATTTCTATGATTGGGAAAGTTTCTCCTTTGGGATTTTAAGAAAGATAGGTTATATGGAATCCTAGTGTTTGTTATTATTGTGCTCGCAAAGATCTGTGGATCTTCTGCATACATATCCCCTAATGGGAATCAGAGCATTTGTAGCTCGGATCTACAGTGATCTATGGTTTGTTTGGTCTGAGGGAGAAAGAAATTTGCTCGGCAAGGATGAGACCTTGTGCCTACGTATTCTCAAAAGGATGTTGAGAAAGTCGAGCAATCGTAGTTCCCACTTATGCTAGTGGAAAGCAACGGGATGTTAGTAAGAGACAGACAAATGTCATCTTAACGGAAAATGTATCTAATCTATTTCATCACATACATTTTGAAAAGTTTGATTGATGAAAAATCTTTCGTCGTAAGTATTAGGTGTTTTGCTTGAGTGTACAAGCGTTACCACTTACATGTTTAAGAAAGATGTTTCAAAAGATTGAATCTTTTAACTGTAAGTATTGGGTGTTTTGCTTGAGTGTACAAGCGTTACCACTTACAATTAAGAGATGTTTTTGTTTGAAAAGAGTTTGAAAAGTTTTTGACTGTATGTGATATGATATATGAGATACTTCTTCCATAGAGATGATAGATGTCTAAATCTCAAGGAGAAATTGATTGGATTAAGGGATGCTTTTAAGAAGCCCATGCGTCCTTGTATTGTTAGCCCAAGAGGAGGCATTCCGAGGGTCATCAAGGGTCATCGAGGGTCCTTGTATGAAGCTCAAGAGGAAGCTATAGGGTATGGCTGGCTTTGTGTTAAAAGGGATTTCACCGAGAAACCATCCTTTTGAATTAAGAGCAATTTCACCGGAAATTTTACTCGGGATTTGAAAGTGATTTCACCGGAAACCATCCTTTCGTGGTTCTACCTTAGCTGGTGATTCTTTGTATTGGAAGTCCAATAGGAGGTCATAAGAGATTTCCTCTTTCATTGTATGATGCCCAAGAAAAGGCTAAACTCAATGAGGAGTTCTTTTGAACGAAGCCCAAGAGGAGGCTGACTCAATAGGGGAGTGTTGTCTTATATGAAGCCTAAGCGGAGGCTAAACTCAGATGAATGAGTTTTCTTATATGAAGCCTAAGAGGAGGCTGAACTCTGTGGGGAGAGTTATCTTGTATAAAGCCCAAGCGAGGCTAAACTCTGCCGGAGATGAATTATCTTGTATAAAGCCCAAGCGGAGGCTACAACCGTGGGGAACCTATTGGTTAGACTAATTGTTATGTTATAACTAGACAGTTGTATAAACAAGTGTGTGTGTGTGTGATATGTATTCACAGGAGTTTATGATGGAAATATAAACAATGCAATGATGTTTATTTACAGAAGTTTATGAAATATAAACAAGTGTTTGTGAAACGAACGTTTAAAACGAGCGTAACTTGATTATTTACAAGTTTGAACTATGTACAAGGAAATGAATATGTACACGAACGAGTATTTTATGTACAGAGAAAGATGGATGTACATAGGGGGGTTGGGACTTACACCATAAGGGAGGCCCATTGGTTTAAAAGCAGCCAGGAATAATGCTCCTTTCAATACCAATGGTATTCAAGGTATATACGGACTAAAATGTAAATGAACGATCAAGTTTATGTGTAAAAGTATCTCAGATTATGTACGATGAAAGTTTGTATGAAAAGAATTTGATATGTACAAGGAAAAGGTATGTACATAAAGAATGTTGGTTTGTGTATACACAAGTGAAATGAAAACAAACGATCAAGTTTGTCTGCATTGAGTATAAAAAGTATCCGTGTTATGTATAGATGAAAATTCTGTATGAAAAGAATTTGATATGTACAAGGAAAAGGTATGTACACAAAAGAATGTTATGGGACTTACACCGTGAGGGAGGCCCATTGGTTTAAAAGAAGTTTCATCAGTAATAATTCTTCTCCTTTCAATACCAATGGTATTTGTATAAACAAACGAATGAAAACAAACGAAAGAAATTTGTTTATGTTTGAATATTGACAATGATGATTTGAGTATGTACAAGTAAAGTTAAATATGTACATAAAAGGATTGGGACTTACACCGTAAGGGAGGCCCATGATCGATTGAGAAATTCGAGAGAAAACGAATTTGGTTTTATCGTTTAAATCGGATCGATCATGGTAAAAGATGTAAGTTTGATGAAAAAGTTTTGAAAATGATTTTGAAAATGTTTTGAAATGTGAGGTTCATTTATGAAAAGTTTTGAAAAGAATCGAAGTCGAAAACTTGAAAATTTCACCTTAAAAGGAGGTTTGAAAAGTGCTCGTAACGCTGCTTTTGGCTCGATTAAAATATAATCGATGAAAGTTTTTTCTGAAAATTTTTGCACTATCAAAAAATAGATGTATTTCTTGACAAGTGTTCAAAAAATCACCTCAAAATGAGGAGTTTTGATTGGTTAAAAAAATGTGAAAGTTTTGTAAAAACATGAAAATATGGAAAGTTTGAAAAGAATGGTGTTGAGAGGGATTGAACCCATGACCATTGGGTAGCACACGTGTCAGAAAGACTTAAAGGCAAGCAAGCTACCACTGGGTCAAACACGCATTAGTGTTAGTGGACTAGAAACAGGTGTAAACATGATATTGGAAAATTTAAATTTAAAAAAAATCAAGAACACGCGCGAAGCTTGTTCTTCGTTTTGATTTTCAGAAATTTCAAACCCAGCTACAATCCTTGTTTCTCAATGAAATTGGACGAAGTAAACATCAATATTGCTCGGTTTTTCATCACGAACACGAAGGTGTATGTTAATTGTATTTATTTTAAGCCCATAAGGATTTGATTTTTGAAGAACACTATGAACCCTAAACTGAAATTTTCAAATTAAATGATGCACAGTTGATGATTCTTTGATTTTCTTGAGGGCTTATGATCGTTATGAGTGCAGAAAGAGATCGGCCAAGAGTTTTTGCATTTAAATTCAAAGAATATGGATATCACAGTTCTTGTTCATACCTGTGCAAGTGGAGATTGAAGAAGGTGTAAACGCGTTTCTAGAACTTGTTGTCGATTGCTACAACACCATCGGCATGTATGGAAGCTAAATGAAGGGTCTGCTTGCTTTGAATCTTCCCAAATCATTCCATCCAAGTCCACCTGCATCAACTGAAATGGACCTTCGATTTTGATGTTAGAATTATTACGATGTTGTTTATTGATCCGACCATGTATATGAAGTTCATAGATGATGTTTGAATCATTAGAACACCAATTGCTTAAGCCAAACTAACAATTCGATGGTTATGGCGCTTGTACAAGTTTGGAAGCATGGCATGTGATTTCTGATTTTTACTTGTTCTTCTTATGATCTTAAGTTCTAAACAAGTTTTATGTTGATATTGAAGCATGTTTGACACCAAAGTTCCTCATGATTTTAACTGAATTTAAAAAATGCAATATTTCTCACTTTTGCACTATGTTGCTTGATTTTCAAGAAAGTGGAGTGAAAGCATGGATTTGCATTGCTTTGGTGTGGTTTTGAACTTGAAATGTTGATCAATTTATAGGTAAATAGTTCTGAAATTGTTAGGCACAAGTACATGGCAATTGGAAAATCAAAGATGCCTTAAGGGGTAAGAAAGGTATTTTGTAAAGAAAAAGAAAGTTTCCTTTTTTAACCATGTGCTTATTTTTACAACTTGATCCATATCTCTCAATTATTACCTCTAGCTCATATTTATCAGCTCAATGATCCATTTGGAAAGGTTGCAAAGCTTCTAGATGAAAAAACACAAAATGACCTATAATTGATGTTTTGAACTTTGAAAAATCAAGTTCATGGAGCCTTATGTTTCAATTTCAAAGGTATAGCTAGACTCTATGGATTTGTGAGTTCTTGGACATTTTGGAAAGCTTGTTTCACAAGCTACAACTTTCATGTTTTGAGTTTTTTCCAATTCAAATTGGAACTAGGTGAAAAAATGGCATGAAGTTTGGAAAAAAGTAAGAAATTTCAAAATTCTTTGTTGACTTTTTGTTGACTTTTTTTTTACTTTTTGTTGACTTTTTCAAATTCTTTGATTTTTTATGATCATGATGGATCATTTGAAGTATTTTGATGTTGGAAAAAGTTTTGTTTTGAAAAATTTGATCAAAAGTCAAAGTTTGACTTTTCTGTGCAGATGAATTTTCATCAAACGTTTTTGAAATTGACCGATGAAGTCTGTGAACCTCTGTGATGTTCTGAATCCAGAAATTAGGTCAACATGTTGTATCTAAGATATAATGACCAATATCTATCCAAAAAAGTCATTCCTTGCTCAAAAAATCAGAGAATGCCTATGCTCGACCAAAACCCTAATTGGTCGATCCTCGATTGTTCTGTGAGAAAAATGGGTATCTGATGATCATAGGCTGATGATTTGATCAAGATAGATCAAATGTGGTGAGAAAAACTCAAACCCTAATTGATTGTCTCTTGATTCAGATGAAAATTTGATGAAACCCTAATTTTGACTTGTGACTGCTACACCCGATTAATGTTGTCTGAATTGTTAGTTATGCAATGATGCAAATGTAAGGTGGTATATTAGGTCAAAAATTGGGGTATGACACACAAAATGCCGCCATTTGCTCGATGGGTATCGACCAAGACGTATATCAACAGGGCAACTCCTTTCTAGTATACGGCATGGAAGAAGTGCTCCCGTAAGTTGAGATTCCGCGATGAGAGTTCTCATGGAAACTATGTTATCCGAGGTCGAATGGTGTCAAAATGTATACCCACCAAATTGAACTTAATCAAGAAAACGCCTCCGCCTATGTCATGGACTACTATATCAAAGAAGGATGAAGAAAGCCTTCGACAAAAGGTTCGACCGTGAGTTCCAAGCGACCTTGTGCTTAAAAAGATTCTATCTTTTCAACCGATTATAGGGGCAAATGGACTCCTAATTACGAAGGCCCATACATCAAAAGAAGCTTTTGGCGGTTCTATGATTCTCACAACCATGGACGGTGATGAATTCTCGATCCCGTGAATGCCGATGCCAAGAAATACTTTGTCTAAAAACAAAAGAACAATGTAAGTCAAAACCCGAAAAGGGCGCTTAGGCAAAATGAGCGTGGACCGAAAACCCGAAAGGGCGGTCTAGGCAAAATTAGAGACAATAAATGAAATTATCCCGATAGATTGAAAAACCAAAAGGCAATCTATGCAAAATTTAAGGATAAAAAATGACAAAGTAATCAGATCATCTGCATTTCAATCAAGAAACTTCCATCAACGGATCTTCAATCAAATCTTCAAGCAACAACAATTGGAATTCAAAGTTGTTAGGGATAATAGTGGTTATTGCTTTCAATGTAGCCTTTTCCCAAGAAATTATCATTTCCAACTTTGTAATAGTCCATGGAATCACTTTATCGATTACCATTCTATCAATAAAATTTGAGCCTTGTGCCTATTTGTTTGCAATTCTTGCTTTATTCTGCTTTTGCAAAATAACGCTTTTTTATTGTGAAAATCACTTTTGAAACTAAAAAAAAAACGAGTTTTAAATGAATATTTACTTCAAAATTTTGAAATAAAAGCAAAATTTTCCTTTGAACTATGAATACGTAAAGAACTTCAACAGCTTTCTCCATGAGTGTTTCGACCAAAGATAAAACAATCTAAGAAGTTTTCTTCTCCAAAGAGATCACCAAAGGACGGTATTCTTATCCAAAAAGAATTCCAACAAAGTTGCCAATGAGATGCCTTCTTTAGAAAGTTTAAAGCGTGCAACTCAGAGTCATCATCAGTAACGTCAATACCATTGCTACAGAGTTTGCTGAGTATTTGTTTGAACTGTGACGTAGTCCTTTTCCCAGATACTGCCCATTTTTGTTGTCTTGTCAAGTATCGTCAGCATGCATATGACATTCATGACATTCATTATGCATACATAATAGCATCATTAATGCATTTCCGCATTTCTCAATGTTTACTTCTATATCACTTGTTTAGGTTGCAATTAATCCCAAAAACAAGTATGGGTATGTCATCTCTCCAGTAGATTATCCCCAAGTAGAGAAATACATTTCTTCTCTGCTATTCCCCAACTGAGAGCATTCCTCATTGGGAACGAAGTCTTGATTGACCTTTTCTTTCCAGCTCATTCCTGGATAGAACCTTGTCTCTAATCATTTTAGGATTAGATTTCACAGAACAATCTACCTGCAAACAATAAACAATAGCCTCGTCATTCGAGCCGCTTATTTCCTTTTCATCTTGAAACTTGTCATAAAAAGATTGTTCTTCTCAGCAAGTTCAAATCATGAAAGTTCAAAAAATCCCACAGTTGCCTTTCTATCTAAAAGAAAAAAAACATGTGTCTTTTCAATCAAAATGCCCGCATCTTCTCAAAAAAGAGAGATCCCCGACAAGATTGTAGTTGTGAAAATAGAAACTCACTTGGGATCTGTTTCATCATTGTCTGTTATTCACAAGGCTGAATACTCAGTAATCTTCTCAAGAATTACCTTGTTATAGTTATCACTTCGCTGATAATTGGTAATATCTTCAGAGTTCATTAGCATAAACTATCACAAGGATGATAATTGGTAATATCATTTTCACTTACCTTAAACATTGTCACAAGGTCGATGTAATAATTTTCGCTTCCAAAGCGAAACAGATATTCACATGCATTGTGAATCTATTTTCCCAATGAAACATATTGCTTGTTTCCCAAACAAATGATTCTCCTTTCTTAGAGATTGATCCGCATTTTTGGTATCTTAGGTCCAAAATTTATGATTCTAATATTTAAGTCTCTTCACACCTATCGAGACTAAGATATTCATATTCATATCTCAAAGTTAAAGAAAATTAAATAGGGCATCCGTCATACCCCAATTTTGACCTAATATACCACATATGCATCACGCATCACCGCCTGTAACGTAATTGATTCTAGAAGTCAAAATCGTGGTTTCATCAAATTTTCATGGTTCAAGAGGTGATCAATTAGGGTTTGAGTTTTCACCACCTCAATTGACCTATCTTAATCAATCATCAACTGATCTTCGATTCCCAATTTTTCTCATGATCTATCAAGAATCGACCAATTAGGGTTTTTATCGAGGATAGGGAATCACTGACTTTTTGATCAATGAATGACTTTTTTGCGTAGAGATTGATCTTCATATCTTCAATTCAACATCTTCACCTAATTTCTTGATTCAAAACATCACAGAAGTTCACATTTTTCTTCACTCAATTTCTGGATTCATATGATGAAATTTCATCGGCACTGAAAAGTCAAACTTTGACTTTTGGTCAACTTTTTCAAGACAAAACTTTTTCAATCATCAAAATACTTCAAATGATCTATCATGATCATAAAAAATCATGAAATATGGAAAATTCAACAAAAAGTCAAAATTTTCAACACTTAGAAAATGTTTAAGTGTTAGAAATTTCATGTTTTTTCCTACTTTCATGGCAATTTTTCCCATAGTTCCATTTGGAATTAGAAAAAACTCAAAACATCAAAGTTGTAGCCCTTGTTACAAGCTTTCCAAAATGTCCAAGAACTTGCAAAACCATTTTGTCTAGCTACACTTTTGATTTTGAAACATAAAGCTCCAAAAGCCATGGATTTCAAGTTTATGCTTCAAAAATTACAAGTCATTTTTGAGTTTTCTCCTTCTAGAAGCCTTGTCACCAAGTCGAGATAGACTAGAGCTGATAAAAATCAGATGAGAGGTAATTATGATGGAGATAAGATCAAGTAAGATTTTAACCATGGTTAAAAGAATATTCCATTTGCATTTATGGCAAGATGACTTTTTCTTGAAGGCAAGTTCAAGCCAATCTTCTTCACTTACCATTCGTAGTTCTTGACCTATAAATAGAGGTCATGTTCTCAAATTGAAAACACACCAAAGCTATGCAAGATCAAGCTTTCACTCTTCTTTCTTGAATTTCAAGTTTTATAGTTCAAAAGTGAGAATTTTGCATTTTGGCAAATCTTGTAAAATCTGTGAGAAACTTGGTGTCTAACACGTCTTAAACATCAAATACAACTTGTTTGAAACTTAAAATTAACTCAAGAACAACTAAAAATCAGAATCATTGTTCAAACTTTCAAACTTGCAAAAACTTGCCTTAACTTTCAAACTGTTAATTTGTTCTAGCAAGTTGTGATTTTATCATTCAAACATCATCTATACATCTCATATGAGTGATACAAATCATCATCCTTGACCTGTAACACCTCTAACCACGAATTCGAAGTTCACTTCAAGCATATGCAATTGGACTTGGGTAGAGAGTTTTAGACCATCTCAAAGCAAGCATAGTGATCAAACACCTTCCATAAGGTTCAGTGGTGTTGTAGCAATCATCATAACACTTCTGGAAACACTCTTTCAAGGAATTCGATCTCAGCTTCAAGAGGTAAGAACTCGAACTTTGAACTTCATAGTTTCTAACTTCCAGTTCAAAAATGGCTTGGCCGTTTTGTTTCTGCACCTTCACTGATTGTTAACCCTCAATCAATTGCTTGATTCCATGGCCATACACGATTTCATATTGATTTTTAAGAATTAGGTTTCTTCATGTTTTTGGAAAATTTAATCATCTAAAACTGAAAATAAATGAAACTAATCACCACCATCATGTTCCTGGTTAAATTTCGATCAAGTTTGATGTTTATAATTTTCAATTTCATCAAGAAACGAAGAATCCATGATTGAATGAAGATTGGATGAAGAAGAAGAACAATTCGCGCGCATTTTTGTTTTCCAGAAATTCGAATAATAAGTTTATAATATTAATTACATGGAATGGCATAAATGAACGGATGAATTGCCGCCCCAGCGGTTGCCAGCTCACTCTTAAGTCTCTTGCCTTGCCTTGCCCAATGGTCCTGGGGTCGAATCCCCTTGGGACCATTTTGTCAAAATTTTTTGCTTTTCCTTCACATTTTTTTCAAACTTTAACACTTTCAAAACGCAATCAAAACTCCTCATTTTGAGGTGATTTTTTGCACACTTGTCATTTAATGTATCTATTTTATGATGATGTCAAAAAAATCCAAAAATATTCTCTTTTGATTATATTTTCATCGAGCCGAAAACGAGGCATTTTAAGGTATTCTTAAGTACTTCAAAGATGTTTCCTTCAAACTTTCGAAACTCGAAACTTTTTCAAACTTGTTGTGGATATATTTCACCTTTCAAATACACTTTCAAGACCTTTTCAAAACATTTCAACAAACTTACATACTTTTTTCCATGATCGACCCGATTTGAAGATAAAACCGAACCCGTTTTTCCTCGAATTTCCTAACCGATCATGGGCCTCCCTTATGGTGTAAGTCCCAATTCTTTTTGTGTACATATTAATATTTCCATGTACATAATACAAACATCTTAGTAAATATTCAAGTATAGGCAAACTTTGTCCGTTTGTTTTCATTTCGCTAGATATACAATCAATACCGCTGGTATTAAGAGGACTCCTTACAAAGGAAATTTTCTTGAACCAATGGGCCTCCTCACGTGTAAGTCCCAATTTTATGTACATACATATTTCCTTGTACATAAATACCCATTCGTACATATTTATTTCTTTTACACATTCGAACTTGTAAATAATCAAGTCATATTGCTTTTAAACGCACGACATACATTTGTTTATATTTCCTTCATAAACTCCCCGTGAATAAACTTCATACACTTGTTGATATAACTGCTTTAGTTATAACATAACAACTAGTCCATCAATTAAGTTCCCGCAGAGTTTAGTCTCCTCTTGGTCTTTGTACAAGATAACTCATTCATCCGAAGTTAGCCTCCTCTTAGGCTTCATATAAGAAAACTCATTTATCGAGTTTAGCCTCCGCTTAGGCTTCATATAAGACAACACTCTCGCCGAGTCGACTTGGGCTTCGCTCAAAAGAACTCCTCGTTGAGTTTAGCCTTCTTGGGCATCAAACAAGAAAGAGACCAGAAATCTCTTAACAACCTCCTATTGGGCTTCCAATACAAAGAATCACCCGCTAGGATAGAATCTCGAGAGTATAATTCTCGTGAAATCGCTCTAAATCCTAAGAGGATGGTTTCGATGAAACCACTCTTAAAGCCAAAGCCAGCCATACCCTATAGCTTCCTCTCGAGCTTCATACAAGGACCTCGATGACCCTAATGCCTCCTCTGGGCTTACAATACAAGGACCCATGGGCTTCTTAAAAGCATCCCCGTAATCCAATCAATTTCTCCTCGAGATTTAGACATCTATCATCTCTATGGAAGAAGTATCTCATCTATCACATCACATACAATCAAAACTTTTCAAACACTTTTCAAACAAAAACATCTCTTAATCGTAGTGGTAACGCTTGTACACTCAAGCAAAACACCCAATGCTTACAATTAAAAGATTTAATCATTTTTCAAACATCTTTCTTAACTCGTGGTAACGCTTGTACACTCAAGCAAAACACCTATAACTTACGATGAAAGATTCAATCAATCAACTTTCTTCAAAATGTATGTGATGAAATAGATTAGATACATTTTTCATTAAGATGACATTCGTCTTTGCCTCTTAATAACATCCCGTTGCTTCCACTAGCATAAGTGGGAACTACGATTGCTCTGACTTTCTCAACATCCCTTTGAGAATACGTAGGCACAAGGTCTCATCCTGGCGAGCAAAATTTCTTTCTCCCTCAACCCAAACAAACCATAGATCCCTTTAGATCCGAGCTACAAATGCTTTGATTCCCATTAAGGATATGTATGCAAGATCCCAATGATCTTTATGAGCACAATAATAACAAAACCTAGGATCCCACATAATCTACGTTTCTTAAAATCCAAAGGAGTAACTTTCCCAATCATAGAAATAGCAATTTAAAACACACAAACATATCAAACATATTCATATATAAAGCTATAGATAACTATATATATTTAGGGTGCTCCATCTATCCCTTTATATAACAAACCCTTGCCCGATCTCCCAATGCTACGCCTAGTTTGCGCTTAGTCGTAATGCATATCATATCAATTGAGTGTATTGCAGCTTTCCCTTTTCATAATCATTTTCTTGTGTTGAAATAATAGAGCTTGATGCTCATGCATCTTTATAAACAAATGAAAGAGTAAATCGCTTCGAGCTAGAGAATCAATTCGATTCAATTCCTAGCCACTTTTAACGTGAATACTCACCAAAACTATTTCCATCCCAAGAGAACTTCCAAAACCACCACTATTGAACACACATCAACATCCGTAACTTCCACCACCTACATCCCTTGAACTACATATCACAACACCGTAACATCCAACCACCCTTACAAGAATAACCTACAACAATACCGTAACCTCAAATTCCACTCTCCAAATGGCCACACGAACATCCGCTCCAATTCCCCAAAGTCCATACCCTCAAATTTTTAGTCTCCGTAATTTTTGAGAATTCAAGTAAACCTTCATTCCCTACCTAAAAAGAACTTTGTGCATGCAAGTGTTAATTTACGCTTGTAGAAATTTGAACATGAAATGCTTAATTCGTTGGAATTGTCAAGGATGATCTTGCAAATAACCTAAATCCTCTACCTCGCCTAACTTATGGAACACATTCGTAAGGAGATTCAATGTTGAATCCCGTGACACTCAAAGAGATGGGCTTATCTCATAGTTATGAGAAATTTGTTGAGTGTCCAATTGGGTGACGAAGGTCGTCTTCGCTTGAATGAAAAGCCACCGCTTCAATTGGAAAATGCTCCGTGGCAACCAAAGGATGATTACATGGAGATATCTCGATGATGAATCATCGTAATCAAGTTGGTGATCAAAATTCGCGCCTAGTTTTGTACAAACCTCCGAAGCCCAAGAGAAACCACGAAGAAGGTTCTAACCTTAATGGTTGACCTTGACACTCTCTTCTCCAATGCTTTCTTCCCGTAACTACTACTTCTACCTCAAAAGCCGCTTCCACGTAAGATGTTGATTCTACCTCCGTTGTCCCGAAACTATAAAGGAGTGAAACAAGAAAATGAAGTTGTAAGAGCACGCCGGATAGGCAAGATGAAACGAATTAGGAGATCAAAACTTGGATGCGTAAACAGAAGAATCTTTGCCAAGATCAAGAATCTTCTCATTGCTCTTAGTTGCTCGCCAACCTAGAACCTCTATTTTCAAAACAACCATCATTGCATTTTTGTTTAAAGTTTTTTGTATCTTGCTATTTCTGCTTTTATTTTGGTGACAACCTTCGTACTGTACTTTTCATTAATGTTATAAGTATTTTGGCTTCCTATATATTGCTTTTTAAACTTATGCATTTTTTATTGTGACAAAAAGGGGGAGAAAATTGAGATTTTGATGTAATTAATCATAACATGTTACCAGAACAAAAATGGCAAACATTTCTAACAAAATATACAAGTGTACATTTTTGCTTCTAAGTGATACAAATTTACACAAGCTCTAGAAGAATAAACTGCTAAGTAAAACTCAAGTAAAGCTTTAAACTCTGATGATTCAAGATCTGAAATACAAAGGAAAACTCTGAAGAAAAACATCTCTGAAAGTTCTAAAAGAACATCTCAGGGAAGTTCCACTTACTTAGTTTTCTTTAATTATTAATCTTAGGGGGAGATTGTCTATCTTAGGGGGAGATATGTTTTTCATATATACAAATTTTTTGTTCAAAATCTAATATTTTTGTCATTATCAAATAGGGGGAGATTGTTAGATCATAGTTTGGTTCAAGACATAATCTTAGAGTTTTGATGATAACAAGTGAAATAAATTTTGTATAACAGATATGATAATCTGATGATTATTGTATTCATTTCAGATGATGTTCTAACTCAAGCATTGAATAATATAGAGACATCAAAATTATGTTGAGTAAAAGAAATATTAGAAGTCCTAACGAAAGAAAAACTTCTGGTCACGCACGCTAGAAGCAACTTTTGATAAAAGCATGCAAGCGCAAACCTCTGATAAAAGCACCAAGAGAATGTTCTGATAAGAAGATGTTCTAACAAGGCTTACATAAGATTATGATCTTTGTGTACGTCATCTTCTAAGACAAACCTGCTACAGTAACGTAACCCTACAAAGCTAAAACGACTGAAGTACTTGAGTGGTTCAACTTTCTATGACACTTGGAGAAAACAAAAGCACATGAATTATACTTCATTAAATACGTTTAGTTGTATCCAAGACACGCTAACCATGCAACGGAAACTTTCTGGAAGCTCTATATAAAGAGTCCAAATTCAAAGAAGAATAACAACAAGCACTCATAGAAAACTTACGCTGCCAAATTGAAATCTTATTGTAAAGTTTTATTTCTAAGTTATTTTGAGCTAAATATTTGTGTAAACATCACTTGGTGATAAAGCTTTTAGAAGCATATTGTAAACACTTTGTCAAGAGGTCTTTGTGAACTTGATCCTTGAGAGACCAGCTTGGGTGATTTCAAGAGGGCTATGACTAGTCGAGTCTTAGAGGTGTTAGTCATAACAAATGGTGTGCATTTGTAATATTTGGATTATAGTGGATTCACTCGTTGAGAGGCGCAATCACCTTGATGGGCTTAACTAGAGTAGTTTGAGTTTCAAATGAACCAAGATAAAAATCCTTGAGTATTATGTTTTGTTGTTTGTCAAAAGTAAAGTTTAATCAAAAACTTATTCAACCCACCCTTCTAAGTGTTTTCTAAGCCTACAATTGGTGTCGAGCTCTTGGTTCGGGTGAAAACACTTAAGCTTTTAGATAAAGATCCGTAGGAAAACACAAAATGGCAACAGATCACAACAACAACAACACTAAACCTCATATGTTGATGGAGAGGATTTTGAATATTGAAGGATAGATGAAGGGCGCCCATAGGTTCAACGTCACGAGCATGGACTCAAGTTGTACTACCCACAAGGTATTCTAGGTTTTGTCACCAAAACAAGGTTCCAAAGGAATCCCTAGAGTATTCATTCCTCCTTCCAACATTACCAACTTCCCGATTGTTCGATAATCAATAATACCTTCAAGTGAAACTCGTCTGAGTGCGGTATCGCGTAGCAACTACTTCTGGATGACTCCATAATAGTCCCTACACTACCCCTAAAAGGCAAGGATGGGTTAAAGGTTCTACTACACTTAGGGACTCTCAAAGTTGAAAATGGCCATGTCTTCTCGATCGTGTAAACAAAATACCAAAGTCAATGAGTTATCCATTGTGAGGGGGATCTAATGTCTCCTTCTATGGGATTACTCCCTAAAATTTAACATTACTATACCGCACGTCCTATCTTAAGTTTTCCCGAGTCTAGGTATAGGAACTCAAAAAAAAGATCACTAAGCATCCCTTAAAAACAAGAAAAACAATCTAGACAAAGAAGCATATAATATATACAGACAACCAGGCATATATATACAAATAAACAAAACTAGGGTCAACCTCAACCAGACATGGTCCAACAATAGGTCAAACATCCCCAGCAGAGTTGCCCTTTTCTGTAGCGGCAAAAATTACGAGTATAAGTCATTGAATTGACTTAACTCAAAAATAACAAAAGAATCGCCACCGCTTTTATTTTATCCAAAGGACTAGGAAAAAGAGCGAATAAATTCCTAAAATATCAGAGATCTGGGATCGGGGATTTGTTATGCAAAGGGAAGGTGTTAGGCACCCAAAGCATCTACGGTACTTTATAGAAACCTTTTTGAAAATTTGTATATATGTGCTAAAAAGAGTTTGTACAAAAATGTCTAGAGGGTTTAAAATTAATATTAAAAATTATTTTTAGGATTTTGGTTTGATAGAAATTCCAATGAGTTCTAGTCCTACATGCCAACAATGCCCAATGTTGAAATCAAAACCAAGTAGTTCGGCTAAAAAGATCAAATTTGTGTGTTGGTTGATTTTAGAAAAATGTTAATTTGGAAAAGCTACAAAGAGATCAAAAGGGGTTTGAATGAGGTTAGGTATTTTTTATTATTATGAAAAAAAAGGAAGTCAAAGTATAATTAAATGGATTGAAAGTTTATTAGGAAAACCAATTTGAAAACGTTCGTGGGCCTAAGTCCAAGCTTTTTTTTATGAAATCGGTTCAAGTTTTTGAAAACAAGAATCCTTTGAAAAAGAGGGAAGATTTTGAAAATTAAAGAATGGGGAGGAGATGAAAGGTCTAACATAAGTGCATCAAGTAAGAGATAAGGTTAAGAAGGATCTAACTGGTGAGAAAATTAGTACTTGACATCAAGAGCCAATACTACATCCCATCCTTTGGATAACCCACACAAGCAACAAATAACTGTACAAAAGAACCATGCTTCAGATAATTCCATGCCTCTGATGCATTCTTGTCTACCAAAAAAATAGGCAGAGTAACGGGCAGACAAATACAAAATAACACACAGAGTAACACAAATCTCCCAAGCTAAGGTAAAGGTCCTAATCCTAAGTCCAAAGATCAAGCTCCAAGCACAAGGATAGTAACCAAGTCCAATTAAAATTTTTTATGTTTAGGTTAAATTATTCAGTATTTTGAAAAGAAAAATAAAGCACAAGTGAGCAAATTCAAAATAACAAGAAAGTAAAATGCTCAAATGAGCAAAAGGAAAAAATGACATGAAATATAAATTGTAAAAGTAAAGTGTGTAAATATAAAGAGCATAAAAAT
This sequence comes from Vicia sativa, assembly GCA_021764765.1. Lineage (NCBI taxonomy): Eukaryota > Viridiplantae > Streptophyta > Magnoliopsida > Fabales > Fabaceae > Vicia > Vicia sativa. The sequence goes on from CM038793.1 coordinate 115,965,684, forward strand.
AAATGCGGAATGTAAAGAGCGGAAACATAAAGAACATAAAAAGAAATGCGGAAAGTAAAGAGCGGAAAAATAAAGAACAATTAATATATGTTAGTGAGATTAGTAATTAGTCATCAGCAAGGTGACCATCTTGAAACTTACGCATGAAGACTTGCTAGAAGCTTGATAGAATCAACGCGACCACACGACAAGTTTCAATTGTTTTTTGTCAAGTATATCACCGATTTTGGAATTATCACATCACTTGATCAAAAATGATTGAGAGTTTCAAATGGCTAATGTTAGTGGAAACTTGCCAAAAGCTTAATTAGAAATCAATGCGACCACACCACAAGCGCCACAAGTGTTAAACCAAGATAAAAACTCAAGTCATCTTTTGGGGCTTATGCTTGAACTTTGAAGTTCATGCCACCAATTGATCACCTTTCCGAATCAGGAAAAAAGAAAAAAATATGGAGCAGATGAAATAAATTTCAAGTTTATTTTGCATCAGATGAAATTAATCGATCTAACTTCGTCAAAATCAATCAATTCTCTTGGTGGATTTGGCCAAGAGGCCTATCAACACCTAAATTCCATTGATGTTGAGGAAATTTATGACTTCAAATTAAATTAAAAAATTCAGCAAAATAAAAATGAAAATACAGAATTAAATAAAATATTGAAATTAGGTTATTTAATTGGATTTTTTTGACGAAATACATAAAAAGTACTTTTCATCAAAATAAAATTCCAAGAAAATCTCCCAAAGTCAATTAGAGGTTGAAACAACCGGCTGAACATCATCCGATAGCTATATCAATGAAGTCGACATCGAACGTTTTTTATCTCGCAAAAGGAGAAAGGTAAATGCATCGCGAAAACCTGGAAGGGATAAGACACGGTCTTGCGACCGAGAGAAAGGGTAAGGGGATCTATTACGCGAAGGGAAGGTATTAGCACCCCACACGCCGAAACTCTCACCGGTATCCACTTCTACTTTCTATCTAATGAGTGTGTTTATATCTATTTACTGCTTAATTGCTATATCTGTATGCTAAAAGAGAATGCATGTGAAAGAAAAGAAAATAAAGAAAACACGGGGAAAAGAATGAAATGTTTACAAAGTTTGCTCGATCGAGCCCCGTGACAAGATGCCTACGATTCTGCAGTAATGAGAAAGTCGACCGTAGTTCGGCTCACATGTTTTGATGGGTTATGTGTTTTTTTACTTATACAAAAGAATTTTAAACACAAAAGGAAAACCCGTAGGAAAAAAAGTTTGCATTGGTTGGTTGTTTTTACCTTAAAAAAGGAGTTTGAACCATTATTAAATGTTTTAATTTGCAAAGGAAAAATAAAACAATTTTTAGTTTTATTACATGCAAAGATGCAAAAGAAAATGGAAAACAATCAAGGGAAACTATCTAACTCCATCCCTAATGTTATCATGCATGGATTATAACCTAAGGTCTAACTCGAATCATTATCTAAAGTAGATTCAAGAGAATCCTAAGGGAACATGGTAAAGGTTTCCAACCTAGATCTATGTCTATCTCGATTCGCTACCTAAAGTAGAATCGAAGACGACAAGAAGGAATGGAAAAGGTTTAAAACCTAAGTCTATATCCATCTCGAATCACTAACTAAAGTAGAGTCAAGACGACAAAAGGGATGAAGCAAATAAGTGCTTTGGCGTACACACAAACAATGCAATGCAATAAACAAATGGCACACAAGCGCAGAAAAGGAGGAAGTCCCATAGCCCTAACAAGAACGAGCAAATAAACAAATGGCACACAACCTGTGGAGCCGACACATCCGATTCTTGTGAATAGTATCACCGCATGACATGAATTGTCAAGTGTGAAGAGCAAATGATGAGTTCGCAATAAATGCGAACCCTAGGAAAGCGTGAGAGTCGAATAGGTAACTCTTTCCACTTTTATTATTGACTAGATAAAGTAAGCAACACGATTCGCTAGGCCGAAATGATACGATTAGAACCGTATGGGGTCGATCATGGATCCTTTCCGCTTGCCCATCATATCATCATGACTCGTTAGGGAAATATAAAAGCGGACATTGCTTGGTGGTGCCACGTCGGGTGTCCTAACCACTCTTGACCTATGCAAGCACAAATATAAACACTTACTGAGAATTACCTCCCTATGTAGATGGCGGATTTTAAACAAACCAAACACAATTAGCAAACAGAATCGCCCTAAACGGGTCTTTAAGTAAACCAGAGGGGTTCCTGAACATGCTCCAACTACGGAAGCCCCTTCATACATCTCTATTCCTACTTCTCATGGGAAGGAAAGCGGTAAAACCCTACTTCTAAAGCTCTCTAGAAAAGCGGTAAAGAAATGCATAAAACAAAGTAAAATAAATACCAAACGGATAATAAAATTCGAAGAGCACTGCGAGCTAAAAACACTCTAGAAAACTTCGAGTAAATTGCCATCAACAAAGCAATGATAAGAAAAAGCTCGATCAATATAATCCACAAGGTGATATTGTGCAACATGTGCGTGTAGCAAACAAGTCCTCATAACAATCAGAACACCTACACAATGGTAAATATCCTGACAAAATAGCAGAATATGTGTTTCTCGTAAATATGAGAAAACACAATGCACAATGCATTTAAACGCAATCAGAACCACGAGAAAAGTGGCATGTTAGCGTACCAAAATTAAGTACCTAACCAAAACATCCTCAATGTACCTTGCACAAGTCAACAAACATATCAAAAATAACAAGGAGGCGGGAATACAATTGCATATTCACATCACATATCATAATATGATCCAAAGGTGAAGAAATGGTATGTAAATGTGTATAGCAACATAAGAATGGAAAACCGGGCAGCAACACACACATAATACAAAATAACTCGTGAGTGATATCAAAATCGAGCTAAGTCCATCACAATAGTTATCAAATGCAATGCTAAACATGGTTAGAGACCTGAGTAGTTAGAAATAAAAAATCTACACTAAAATGACTTAAAATGCATTATTTACAAAGAAAACAAAGCATGAAAGGTAAATTCTTAATAGATGGCAGCAACTATATGTTCTAGAGCTATCCTAAACATCTAAACAAATGGAGGAAAAGCAACAAACTAAACATGCAAAAGGAAGCTAGAAAAACTAATGCAATTATCAAACTAGTTCCTAAGAATCAAACTATTAAAAGTTAGCTTTGAAGTTATATTTACAATCCTAAAGTAAGGTATACATTTAACTACAATTAAATGGTAGAAAAACATCCTAAAGTTTCTAAGAAACACATGCCATTACACTCCTAAGATTAGTCAACTCAAACTACAAAGGAAAAACATGCTTCTAAACATATTATTGAAAATGAATTAAAAATTAAAAGAAATTAAACGCAAAAATATCACAAAAAATATCAAAAATATTCTAAGATCCTAAAATGTCAGAAACTGATTTTTATATATTTTTTACTAGTCAATCGAATCGAAATCGGGAGCAATTTTGATTAGTTGTTAATATTGTGAAGCAAGGAACAGGGGGGTGTAAAATTGAATTCCAGAATAAACTAAATCCATGTACTGGCGCAATGGGCTCAATAAGAACAGGGGTGTGAAATGTAACCTCGCTAGGCCTGGTCCAATTATCTCACTAAGTCCAATTAATCCAAACAAAAAACATAACCTTTCAGATTTTTTTCCTTTTTTTACTAAATGGCACGTTATTTATGTAGACCATGCATAATGTATCAATTGGTCAAAAAATTTAAGTTACTAATTATCAGATCTTTATTTTTTTGAAATAAAAAGAGAACGACACGTGGCGTGATTGGATTGATAATGAGAAACATACATGAGCCGTGAGAGGAATGCCACGCCTAAGGCTCACACTGGCCATGCAACTGAACGTGATTGAAACAACCGTTCTTCCTAAGACCACCACGAGCGATCCAAACAACATCGTGAGAGCAAAATACCAAGATCCGACTCGTCCCATAGCGCAAAATCAATCTGACTAGTTTGAGCTAAAACCTGCTCTAACATAACCAAAAGCAAGCACAAATTCCAGATCTTGAGCGGCAATGGGTGCATTTGGTCGATACATCGCGCCCGATTTGAGGTTCACGGAAACTGACGGAAAACTCCACGACCTTTGGTAATCTTGACGATGATGGAAATTAGCACTCGAGAAAACTCCAACCGATTCCGGAAATAAACTTGTTCGCTTGAATCCTTGAAATGAAAATGTCGCATGAACAGGACTATATTTTCTCCGGATACCTCATGGAGGATCTTCTTCCGATTACGTGAAGAAAGAGAAGCCGATAACGCCGAGAGATGGTGTGGCTCTTGTAGAATAGGAAGAGATCGAGACGGTGAGCCAAGAAGAATGAGCTTCTCGAAGGTGATGGAGGAGAGTATCTAGAAATATTGCAGTGAGAAGAAGTTGGTTCACGGTGAGGTTGTGAATGGAGGAGAAGGAGAGTGATGAAGGAATGATTCTATTAGTTTGTTACAAGAAAAGAATGGAGGAACTTTCGGTTAGAGGTCAGTGGAGGTTAGGGAGGGAGATGAAGAAGAATGGAGGTGGAGAGTGAACAAAGGTGATGGTTGTGGAGGGAGAATGGAGAGTATCAAGGTCTGCTAGAGATTCGATTATCACAAGAATGTAAGAATGAGTGTATCGTGAGTTTGTTAGAGATCCGTATGAAGATGAGATTCTTGATTATGGTGAGAGAAAAGTTTGTTAGAAAATGGTGCGTGTGGTTACGCTTTCATCATGGCGAGGGAAGATTGTTGTGGAGAAAGGAGAAAGAGAATTCATATCGCTAGGGGTGAGTTGAAAAGATGGGATATTCCGTTAGGGAATCGAAACAACATTTTTCTTTCTTTCTAACAGCTTATATTTTTTTGTTATATCCAATGAGAGGAGTGTGAAGTACCCAATGATGAAGAGAAAGTGACTTACATATAGCCGAGGTTATTACAACCGTGTTGCCAATTTTCCTCCCTAAGACCAATAAAAAGAAAATGGTTACACCACTCACTTCGAGCTCAGAACTCGAACGCGCGCTGCCGATACCAAATCGAAAGATAAAAGTTGTAGAGTATACTTCCATGAACAGCCTGTTCGGATTTTTTTGATTTGGCGTCCGTGAGCTTGAAAATTCTCTAAGTATCGTGTCTATTACATCAATCCATGTACCCTACTTTACGGATCTATAACTTTTCTCGATACTCAATCGAATGATATGAATCGATGCCATTGGAAAGATGGCATTTGGTAGACCAACTTTGTTTTTAATCACCAATTAAAATGAGGCTTAAATCAGAGAAAATGCATTTGAACTTTGCCACGCACCTGCTCGACGAAAGTGGTTGGTCCGGGAAAGTTCCAAGCATGACTTGCAACAACTTTCCAACTTCAAACCATCGACACGGCGCTCATATTTTTCGCCCAACATCCGAAACGAAAAAGTTTCTAAACGAAACTTGTAGAGGGCATTGCAAACTCCAACTTTCATGTTCGGAGTTTCTCCGCGCGGCGGCTAAATCGATGATAAAAATAGCCCCAAACATACGCACACCAACTGTTTGATAAAAATTTCGTAGCCATGGCAAAATGCTATGTCGTTTGGCTTTGGCGCTTAAACCAAACTACGCGCCCGTATCTTCCGTCCGACGCCAAAATGAAAAAGTTTGTGAGCGAATCTTGTAGCGGAAATGACAATCTCCAACTTTCGTGTTCGGAGCTTTTCCGTGCAGCGACCGAATCGATGATAAAAACAACCCTGAACATGTGCACAACGACTAGTCGAATATTGAAAACATGATGAATCCTTACTTTCCAGGCTTTGTAATTTTCGATCCTTACTTTTTCGTGAGATGAACAACTTTGAAGTTGAACATTTTTTAATTTGGAGGCACGAACTATATGAAAATCGAACCTGAAACCGTCAGCTTGAGCATAGAAACAAACACTTCAAAATATTTCTAAGTGTTGAATTTTTGAGAAATGATAACCCGTTACTTCCGAGATCAGTAATTTTTGATCCGATTCCCGAATGGATTCGATTTCTTCAAAAAGTTGTAGATTGCCGCTAAATGAACAACTTTGATTTTGAACTCAACTTGAATCGACGCCTCGAAACACGTGTAAAATACCTCCGAAGTCGAGCACTTGATCACATTGAAAAACACTTAAAAGTTCACTGTGTAAACTTCAAAAGTTGTGAACTTCAAACTTCGGAGCTTTATAACTCGAAATTCGAACGATTAATCATTCGTGAAATTTCGTAAACTTCGAAGTACGAAATGTGTTTTTTCCAATGATTGCTCATTCGTGAAATTTCAACACGATGAGCAAGATACTAATCGACAACATGGCTCTGAACACAAAGTACTTAAAACTAAGAAAAATTTTCTAAGTCTAAGATTACTTAAAATGCAAGAAACCTTATTTTCACCCGATTCTTCCGACTTTTCTCAAAGAATGATCACATTTTCTCAATGTCGACTTTTGACCATAATTTCGACGAATTCCACCCGTCAAACTTTGACTTTTGTTGACTTTAGTACACACATTCAAATATCCTTTATCCGATCGTTTTTTTTTTTGATGAATCACGTGGACCAATAAGCCAAATACAAATACTTCAAAAACTCACAGAAGGCCATATAATCATTTCGGGCTCAAATATTCGGCCACAACACATCGCAGCTCGAAACTGTAATCAATATCCACATGATAGGCAATCAGAACCCCAAAACCCTAATTCTCGGGAGATAATCAGAAGCTTCTGGATGCACACATCTCGTATATCGAGATGACGCTCAAAATAGCAGAACCTCAAATATTCAGCTTCTAGAACCAAACCTCTTCTTTAGAATTGTACAGGTTCATACGATTTTAGAAAATCCCGAACTCATGATCAATGCATGAATGATATGTATGCGATGAACCTATTGATTAAATGTAAGGCAACTATTTATTAAAAAAATGAAGAGGGCGAATTTTGGGGTACAACAGCTTCCCCTATTCAATCTTCTTCCACCAGATGGTGAGATTAGCGCAAGCCTTTTGAGCACTAAAAGTAGAAGATGATTGAATACTTAAATGAACCGTATAATTCGCGCTCTGAAGATGAGCGGACATTATTGTATATTTTTTTTTTATTTTCTATTCGACCATATACACTGGGGAGAAATATGAAGGGCACACTGATACCAACGAACTCGGGCATTCCACTCACGAGAACATTTATATTGAAACAACCCATCAAAGATGATACAGAGAGATACAAAAAAGGAGAACTTATACACGCGAACTCAAGCATTCCGCTCACGAGAACACTTGCATCAAGTGACCCACCAGAGATGGTAAAGAGAGAACAAACTATACCAAGATGAATTTAATATAGCAATGATGAATGGAGTACACTTATACCAAAGCAAACTCAAGGAAGAGTACATCTATACTAAGACGAACTCACAAGGGAGAAAAACATCAATACCAAGACGATCTTCAGGAAAGAGGACATTTAAACCAAAGCGAACTCTAAGAAAGAGAACATCTATACCAAGACGGACTCCAAAACAGTATATCTATACGAAGACAACTCCAACCATAGACCTTCAAACAGAAGAAACCCTTATACCAAAACGAACTTCGAAGATCCAAATGAAGTCACTTATACCAAAGTGAATTCCAAAATAGATAACATCTATACCAAGACGAACTCTAAAAGAGTATATCTATACCAAGACGACTCTAACCATAGACCTTCAAACAAAAGAAACGCTTATACCAAAACGAATATCGAAGATCCAAATGAAGAAACTTATACCAAAGTGAATTCCAAAAGAGATAACATTTATACCAAGACGAACTCTAAAAGAGTATATCTATACCAAGACAACTCTAACCATAGACCTTCAAATAGAAGAAACACTTATACCAAAACGAACTTCGAAGATCCAAATGAAGACACTTATACCAAAGTGAATTCCAAAAGAGACAACATCTATACCAAGACTGACTCTAAAAGAGTATATCTATATCAAGAAAACTCTAACCATAGACCTTCAAACAGAAGAAACGCTTATACCAAAACGAACTTCAAGGATCCAAATGAAGTCACTTATACCAAAGTGAATTCCAAAATAGATAACATCTATACCAAGACGAAGTCTAAAAGAGTATATCTATACCAAGACAACTCTAACCATAGACCTTCAAACAAAAGAAACGCTTATACCAAAACGAACATCGAAGATCCATATGAAGACACTTATACCAAAGTGAATTCCAAAAGAGACAACATCTATACCAAGACGGACTCTAAAAGAGTATATCTATACCAAGACAACTCTAACCATAGACCTACAAACAGAAGAAACACTTATACCAAAACGAACTTCGAAGATCCAAATGAAGACACTTATACCAAAGTGAATTCCAAAAGAGACAACATCTATACCAAGACGGACTCTAAAAAGTATATCTATACCAAGACAACTCTAACCGTAGACCTTCAAACAGAAGAAACGCTTAAACCAAAACGAACTTCGAAGATCAAAATGAAGACACTTATACCAAAGTGAATTCCAAAAGAGATAACATCTATACCAAGACGAACTCTAAAAGAGTATATCTATACCAAGATAACTCTAACCATAGACCTTCAAACAGAAGAAACGCTTATACCAAAACGAACTTCAAAGATCAAAATGAAGACACTTATACCAAACCGACTCCAAAAGAGACAACATCTATACCAAGACGGACTCTAAAAGAGTATATCTATACCAAGACAACTCCGATCATGGACCTTCAAACAGAAGAAACGCTTATACCAAAACGAACTTCGAAGATCAAAATGAAGACACTTATACCAAAGTGAATTCAAAAGAGATAACATCTATACCAAGACAAACTCTAAAAGAGTATATCTATACCAAGACAACTCTAACCATAGACCTTCATATAGAAGAAACGCTTATACGAAAATGAACTTCGAAGATCAAAATGAAGACACTTATACCAAAGTGAACTCCAAAAAAGAGAACAATCTATACCAAGACGACCTCTAAAAGAATATATCTATACCAAGACAAACTCAGAAGGAAGTTAACATCTATACCAAGAAGAACTTCAAAAATAGATCTTTGGCATGAAGAGCTAGTTAACTTCGCAGATCTAAACAAAGAGAAAACACCTAGAGACGGTGAACTCACAAAGGAGAGGACGATGGGAAAAGACGAACCACAAGGGGAAGAGAAACATCCGTACAAAGATAAACTCACTGGGGATAAGAGACCCATCGAGAGGACTCTAACAATGATTGCCACCATGTCGGGCTTTAAAAAGGTGCATGCAACGACACAAGAACTATAATATCCCTCAGGCCAAAGGCGGGGTATAATTCTTCAAGAGTGGAAATTATCTAAATTACCACACACCATGTATGGATACTCAAATACCTGAAAAGCAAGAAAGGTTGAATACCGACTCTTACTCACACTCTAACGGCGATACAAACGCGGGTAACATAACCAACGACTTTCTACGCAACAGAAGTCTACGACTTACATAAGAAACGAAACATCTATGCAAAGATGCACTTACAAAGGAAAGAAACCGACTGAAGCAGACTCTAACAATGATTGCCACCATGTCGGGCTTTAAAAAGGTGCATGCAACGACACAAGAACTATAATTTCCCTGTGCCAGCAAAGGGTATAATTCTTCAAGAGTGGCAATTATCCTAATTACCACACACCAAGTATGGATACTCAAATACTTGAAAAGTAAGAAAGGTTGTAAATCACTCTTAATCACACTCTAACCAAGACAAACACGGTAATATAACCAAGGAAAGTCTACTTAATTTATAGAAGAAAAGAAACATCCGCACAAAGATGCATTATAGGGTAAAGGGACCACTAAAGCAAACTCTACCGAGATCGCCACCATGTCAAGCTTTTAAAAGTGCTTGCAAAAGCGAAAGAACTATAACATCCCTCGGGCCAAAGGCGGGCATAATTTTAAGAGTGGTAAATATCCTAATCACCACACACCAAGTATGGATACTCAAATACTTGAAAAGGTAAGGCAAACACGGGTAAGATAACCAAGACTTGCATAGGCAAGGAAAGTTTACGACTTATCGGGGAAAAGGGTGACATGAACCACGTGATCGAGATAGTCATGAAGGCTCCACGGAGAGGAATAGGTTCCATAAGACACTTAATTTGAAGTGACAATTGAGAGAGTAAATCCATTGAGAAAACTTCTCGAGGGTAAGCCACAAAGATTTTTTATTTCTTCCGATATATATATAATGACAAACACTTAATATGCATGTTTGAACTTTTATGGCATAATGCTCCCTAATCAATGGAATGCTACGCAGAGTGATGCAATGTAATGAATGCATGCCTACAAACCACATGAGAAGTAATAGTAGCAACAATTGGTCCGAGAAGCCATTAACATACGAGAGAGGTACCACTAGGAGTGGATTTTGGAGAACGCTTGCAAAATAAATTGCAATTCCAACACGGAAGCGTTTCTTCACTTGGTGGGAATCGAATCGACTTCAACCAAAACTTGACTCGGGAGAGAGTCATTACTTTTCAACGAGGATGCATAAAACTTCTCTAGAGAATTCTCCTACTTTCACTGGGGAATTTGGAGACTTCATGGGGAATTCCGACAGAAACTTCGCTGGGGAACACAACTTCATGGGGAAATCCACAAATATCTGCGAATAACCATTAACATCTTGAATAAATCAAATGGTATTAGACTTCATCGGGGAATCAATCCTCTAGTGGGTATATGAAGCTTTTAAACCAAGAATCCACTGGGGAGCACATAACAATATTTGTCTCCAAGAATAAAGATCTCGACAGCAAGACCACACTGGGGAGACTTCGACTGAGGAATGCACATCGGTGTAGGAAAACCGGAACTGATGAATGATTAAACTTCATTGGGGAAGAGAAATCTGATTCGAATAGAAAGCTCCATTGGGGAAACAAATTCAGATATCCAACTCCATTGGGGAACAAATATTCTTGTCCCATCATGGCTAATATGAGAACAAAACCTCAAGATGCTCGTATCTTCTCACCAAGAATGTGACTTACACCGTGAATAAAATCAATTGACCGAGCACAATCCACAATGGAACTTTAATGTGGCAATGCGCCTCAATCGAGAAACGATAACAATTCATCTATCACATACTCACTAGGATATCAACCCTAAGTCAACGGTTCAAACACCATCTTCACTAAGAATAAAGGCTAACCTCCATCTGGGATGATTTGAGAATTCATGGACACACATCGGGAATTTACCCCGAATAGGTATCAACGACCTCAATGGGATTTAACCGAGATCCGCATCATAACTTGCACTAGGGATTATGATAATATCGATATGTCAAAGTGTATATCATCGAGGAACTAATCAACCCATCGGACTTCTTATGGCGATAAATTCTCGCTAAGAATCGACTATTGTGGGATAAGCCTCAACCAACATCGAGACTTATAATCGGGAGTACGAATATCAATATGTCAAAGCACGAATCATCGGTAACAAAATCATTCTTCGTGACTTTTCGTAAATGAATTCTCGCTTAAATCATTTGCTGTGGGATGAACCGGATTAAGATGTACTCTTCATTGGGGAAAGGGACCTTATATCGATAACCCATCAGCCATCGTGAAATCATTGCAAGTCATAACAATGTTCCAAGCACATAGAGAATTACAGAGACAACTTGCCCTTCTCATTGTCATATAAAAGTGACGCGCGAGGAATCGAATCAATTCGACTGCTCAAACGATTTACTTTTGATTTGTTTATAAAGATGCCGCGAGCATCAAGCTTTATTATTTTCAACACAAGAAAAATGATTATGAAAGGAAAGTTGTTAATACCCTCAATTGATATGATATGCATTACGACTAGCGCAACTAGGCGTAACGCATCGGGGAGATTCGTGTGGGGGGTTATATAAAGGAATAGATGGAGCACCCTAAATATATATAGTTATCTATAGCTTTATATATGAATACGCTTGATATGTTTGTGTGTTTTGAATTGCTATTTCAATAATTGGGAAAGTTTCTCCTTAAGATTTTAAGGATGGATTATGTGGGATCCTAGGTTTTGTTATTATTGTGCTCGCAAAGATCTTGGATCTTTTGCATACATATCCCTTAGTGGGAACAGAGCATTTGTAGCTCGGATCTAAAGGGATCTATGGTTTGTTTGGTTTGAGGAAGAAAGAAATTTGCTCGGCAAGGATGAGACCAGTGCCTCACGATTCTCAAAGGATGTTGAGAAAGTCGTAGCAATCGTAGTTCCCACTTATGCTAGTGGAAGCAACGGATGTTAGTAAGAGACAAAGAAAATTTCATCTTAATGAAAATGTATCTAATCTATTTCATCACATACATTTTGAAAGGATTGATTGAAATCTTCATCGTAAGTTATAGGTGTTTTGCTCGAGTGCAAGCGCTACTACATACATGTTTAAGAAAGATGTTTGAAAATGATCAATCTTTTAATTGTAAGCATTGGGTGTTTTGCTTGAGTACAAGTGTTACCACTTACGATTAAGAGATGTTTTTGTTTGAAAAGAGTTTGAAAAGTTTTTGATTGTATGTGATGTGATATGAGATACTTCTTTCATAGAGATGATAAACGCTCTAAATCTCAAGGAGAAATTGATGGATTAAAGGGATGCTTTTAAGAAGCCCATGGGTCCTTGTATTGTAAGCCCACAGGAGGCATTCCGAGGGTCATCGAGGGTCATCGAGGGTCCTTGTATTTAAGCCCAAGAGGAAGCTATGTGGTATGGCTTGCATTGGCTTTAAAAGGATTTCACCGAAACCATCCTTTAGGATCAAGAGTACCTAACCGGAAAATTATACTGGTTCTATACTATCGCTGGTGATTCTTTTGTATTGAAGCCCAATAGAGGTCAGTAAGAGATTTCGTCTCTTTCTTGTATGATGCCCAAGAGAAGGCTAAACTCAATGAGGATTTGAACGGAAGCCCAAGAGGAGGTCACTCAACAGGGGAGTGTCTGTTTTATATGAAGTAAGCGGAGGCTAAACCCGTTGAATGAGTTTTCTTATATGAAGCCCAAGAGGAAGGTAACTCGATGAAATGAGTTACCTTGTACAAAGCCCAAGAGGAGGCTATTTGTGGGGAACCTATTGTTGACTAGTTGTTATGTTATAACTAGACAAATTGTATAAACAAGTGTGTGGTTTATTCATAGGAGTTTATGAAGGAAATATAAACAATGCATGTAGAGTTATATTTACAAGAGTTTATGAAGGAAATATAAACAAGTGTGTAAAACGAACGCTTCAAACGAGCGAACTTGATTATTTACAAGTTGAATTGTGTACAAGGAAAGTAAATATGTAATCGAGTATTTATGTACAAGGAGGATATGGATGTACATAGGATGGTGGGACTTACACTAAGGGTGGCCCATTGGTTTAAAAAGCTTCACCGAATAATGCTCCTTCTAATACCAATGGTATTCAAGTAAATGAATACATACGTATTTAAGTTTGTCCGTACTTGAGTATTTACAAAAGTATATGTATTACGACAGTAAAATTTTGTGTACATAAAAGAATCATGTACAAAGAAATAATTATGTACATAAAAGAATGTTTTGGGACTTACACCGTGAGGGAGGCCCATGATCTATTAAGAAATCCGAGAGAAAACGAATCTGCTTTTATCGCTTAAATCGGATCGACCATGGAAAAAGATGTAAGTTTGATGAAAAGTTTTGAAGAATGATTTTGAAAGTGTTTTGAAAAGTGAAGTTTACTTATAAGAAGTTTTGAAAAGAATCGGCTTTGAAGGTTTGAAAAAATCACCTTTGAAAGTGCTTTGAACGTACTCAAATGTATCGCTTTCGCTCGATAAAATATAATCGGATGAAAGTTTTTTCTGAAATTTTGACACTATCTTAAAATAGACATGTTAATTGACAAGTGTACAAAAATCACCTCAAATGAGGAGTTTTGATTGGTTTTGAAAAAGTCAAAGTTTGTAAAAAAGAAGAAAAATTACAAAGTTTAAAAAAATGGTCCCATGGCTACCTAACCTCGACCATTAGGCAAGGCATAGCATGAATGACTTAAGAGTGAGTCGGCAACCTCTGGGGCGGCAATACATCCGTATTGAAATCAAACCAACTAATTATATTATAAATTGGATTTTTAAATTTGAAAAACGCGCAGTTGTTCTTCTTCATCCCTTCCAATCTTCAATCAATCCAAAATCCTTATTTCTTGATGAAATTGAATGATGTAAACATCAAACTTGATTGTTTTAAGCCCGTGAACATGATTATGTTGTTTAATTTCATTTATTTTCAATTTAACATGATTGAATTTCGTAAGAACACGAAGAACCCTAGTTCTCGAAAATCCTAGTGAAATCGTATGGTCATGAATCGATCAATTGATCGAGGGTTATTGATCGTTGATAGTGTAAACAAATGACCAAGAGCTTTTTGGACTGGAGGCAAGGAATCATGAGTTTGAAGTTCGTGGTTCTTACTCTTGAAGTCGAGATCGAAACCGTATCGAGCGCTTCCCAATTGTGTTTTGATGATTCCTATAGCACCAACTGACTTCAAGGATCGTGTGAGGATGGTCTCGCACATCATGAATTTGTTCGATCATTCCAACCAAGTCCACCGCATAAGCTTCAAAGTGAAACTTGAATTCATGTTAGAGGTGTTAAGGTGTTGAAGTTAATGGTCCGTGATCATTCATATGGAGTATATTGATGATGTTTGAGTGAAAAATCACAACTTGCTCGAGCCAATGATCGATTCGAATGATAAGGCGCTTTGGGCAAGTTTGAAAGTGTGAAATGCAAATCTGGTTTCTAGCTATTCTTGTGTTTATTTTAAGTTACAAACTAGTTCTATTAGTTGTTTATGACACATTAGACACCAAATATCTCATAGCCTTTCATAAGTTTTGAAAAATGCAAGAATTTCCAATTTGAACTATGTTACTTGAAATTTAAGAAAGAAGTGAAAAGCTTGTTTTGGCATAGCTTTGTGTAGTTTCAAATGGCCAACATGACCTCTATTTATAGGGAAAATCTCTGAATGGTAAGTGAGAAAGATTGACTTTGGTATTTACAAGTTGCTTGTAGGGCATGAAGTCATTTTTGTAATAAATGCAAAAGGAAGCTTCCTTTAACCATGCTTAATTATTCAACTTGATCTTATCCCATCATAATTACTCTCCATCTGATTTTTATTCTATCCTCTTTGCAAGGTGGCATGGCTTCTAGAAGAAGAAACTCAAAATGACCTATAATCTTGAAAGTTGTACTGAAAATCAAGGATTTTTGAGCTCTATGTTTCAAAATGAAAAGTATAGCTAGACACCATGGATTTGAGATTTCTTGACATTTTCAAAGCTTGTTTCAAGGGCTACAACTTTCATGTTTTGAGTTTTTCCAATTCAAAGTTGAACTATGTGAAAATTCCATGAAGTTTGGAAAATGTGAAATTTTATTACTTGAAAATTTTCTCAGGTGAAAATTTTGACTTTTGTTGACTTTTCCAAATTTCTTGATTTTTATGATCATGATGGATCATTTGAAGTATTTTGATGATGGAAAAGTTTTGTCTTAAAGTTGACCAAAAGTCAAAGTTTGACTTTTCGATGCGTATGAAATTTCACCGATGATCCTGTAAATCGATCGAATTTTGTGAACTTCGTGATGTTTTGAATCCGTAAATTAGTCAACATGTTGTATTAAGATGAAGATCAATTTAGTTAAAAAGTCATTCATTGATCGAAAATCTGAGAATTGCTCATCCTCAATAAAAACCCGAATCGGTCGATCCCCTCGGTTGATCATGAGGAAAAATTATACCCCAAGATCGAGGTTGATGATTTGATCAAGATAGATCAATCGAGGTGAATGAAGCTCAAA
>CM038793.1:115981778-116038666 GCA_021764765.1 Vicia sativa
AAACCAATTGTTTTGGTGATGGCGATCGGGAGAGGTTTGAAATCGAGTCGTTGCGTGGACGATCGGTGATGAACAAGCGGTCGAGCAAGCCATCGTGCCCGCGCCCGACCTCATGGGTCTTCGTCCCGATCAGCGGCGCTTGAGCCACAACTCGGTCGTCTTCTCGGCGAACGAACACGAAAACTCAAAAATAAGAAAAATAAAAGCCTATGGTACCTTACCCCCTAAATCGGACCTTGAATCCAATGGTGATATTCGTTTGCCCTAAAAATGCTTGTATAAGCGGCTCGATCAGCAACGGAAATGCCTAACATGGCAATCAATGATTTCTACGTGTATGCTTGCATGAGATGCATCATTCATGGTCTAATCATCATCTGAACACATACAACTGACCAAAGCAATTAATAGTGCATGAAATCAATCGTCGAATTCAAAGAAATTACGGCAAGTGCAGTGTAGATCGAAAACGGTTACAGGCTTGGTGAATTGGGATCGATCCACAGAGACCTCGGGAAGAGATTGGATGGATTCATCGGCACGAAACTTCGAAAACAAAATTCAATTTTTGGATTCTTGAAAAATTTGCCAAAGTTTTGGGTGGTTTTAGGGTTAGGGTTTAGATCCTACGACTTGTGTATTGCACGATATTTATAGGAGGTTTTGGAAGAAAAACCAAGGAAAAAGATTGGAAATTGAATGTGCAAATATTTTCCATAAATAAAATCAAATTTCCTTAAAAACTTGATTATTTCTTTCCATATGCAAACTATCACGATTTGGCAAAAGTGGTGGGCTTTCTTGGTCATTAAGAAGATATAAATCAACTTATTTGAAAAAGAAACTTAATTTTCATATTTTACAATTTATTTTTGAATTAAATGTTATAAAATTCAAATATAAATCATGAAAATAGAAAATCACCAATTCAAGCATTTATGGGTCCAAGAATAACATCATGGACAAGTTTGGATCAAAGATTATGAGCCCATTTGGAAAATTTTGCATTTGACCAAAATGTCCTTTTGTCTGATGTCCAAAATTTCCCAACTTGAATAGTGTATCTTGCTCAATCTTCCACATTTTGAGTTTCTTGGACTTTTAGAAATCTCTAAGAGTCCTCTAAACAATGTATTTGGTCTCATCTCAATTGGAGTTACCATGCTCAATATATCTTCAAACAAAAGTTGACTTTTGTTGACTTTGAAAATGACACTGTAATGTTTTGAGCTATACCTCTCAAATGAAGCATTTTTTGGACATTCTTGGGAGACATGAAGTTATAGAATTGAATTTCCCTTCAAAATGAGCTTTGGTGGGAAAATTTACGAGAAAGTATGAGAAAGTTATGATCGGTCAAGTTGATTGACTTTTCACCCAAAACCTAATTTAGAAGTTTGACTTTTGAGCAAATCTTGAGTTTTCTTGATGAATCATGATCAACCCTTGATCAAATGATGAATGTAACTTCAAAATAGGATGTTGACAAAAAATTATGAAGTTTGGCGTATGTTGACCACAGTTGACTTTTTGTCAATACACTGGATTTTTCGACCATCGAGCGATTACTGAGGAAACTTGACTTGTGAGGCTTGAAACTTGACATGGAGAATCTTTGAAGCATATGAGGAGGCATGAAGACCATTGGAGATGTTGGGAATCCATCTTGACTTGAGAGATACCAAACCCTAGTTTGGGTTGATTATCTAGGAAGTTTATACGATCGACTCTTGAGGAATCCTTGGTAGGGTGTGAAATCTCTTGAATAGATGGAGGAAAATTTTTGGGTATGACACATATGCACGATAAGTGGCGCTGCGTTCTTTGTGACGACATAAACATGGCGAAAGTGCTTGTTTAACAAAAAGTAGTCTTCTCCGTGTCTTGAGAGCCATTTTGATCGATTGTAACTTGAGAAACCATCCATGAAGGAAAACCTTATGTTGGGCGATGTTGTCAACGAACATCAATATGAGGTGGAAAATTGTCTTTCGGACTTTCGCTTTATTGGATCTACTGTAATCTACACACATCAAGTACCTTGCCGTCCTTCACAGGCTGGCTGTTAACTTCTGCTGTGGATAGGAAATGCTTACTAAACCGGCGTTGATTGCTTCATGACTTCGTCTTTGATTTTCTCTAACATCTCGGGACGCGTCACGACAGACCTGTTTCATTGGTAGAAAACCTTCTTTTATTGGCGTCGGTGTACCACAATATCAATGTCAGAACTGGCATGTCTTTGTATGACCAAGCGAAAACCTCAATGTAGTCTCGTAGCATCTGAACCAACCTTTCTTTGACACATTCTCAAGACCGCTCCTATCTTGATCTCTTTTTGTCTTCGTCAATACCCAAATTCACAACCTCGACTTGATCTTCGTGTGGGTATAACTTCGATCTTCTTGCGATCGACAAGTTGTCACGGCACTTCAATCTTCCTCACCTTCGTCTTGACTTGGTAGATCGGATTATCGAAGTCATGTTTATAATATAGCTATTATCAACGAGATTCGGAGTGACTCTGCGGTGTATCACGTGGGTGTGTAAGAAACACATAGCTTTTGAAGGGGTGATAAAGTAAAAAAGAAAACAATGAATGCAAAAAGTCCAACGATTTTATTGAATGAAAATATGAAAATGACAGTAATAACCCTCACAAGCGAGCCATGATGCCAAGGCAGGCAGGCTTTAGGTTTATTGTTCAAAACATAAAAATACGAAAAGCAAAACAAAACAAGAGGAATTACTCATGTCTAAAGGAGATTGGTATGGCGTCTTGATCTTCAATTCACGAGCCCATTATGCGGGTTAGGAAGATCCACTTGCGATGTCGAAGTGGTTGTCGTCGTCTTCTATAGCATGGATTCCACTCTGGCGATCTGAGAAGGAAGTTGGCGGTAGCGTTCGCGTATCATCTTGACCCTTGATAGTGAAGCCTAAACCGGTCTTATCAAATTTGAGAGGAAGATCGGTGGTGACCCCAAGATACCACCTCCTCCTTCATTACGACTTGAGCATCTTTCAGTGAGGCCATCCTAGGCGGAACTTTAGTAACCGGGGGTGATAGGAGAGTCAAGGCATGACAGGGATTGTTTCAAAAGCTTGCGGGGAGTTCAAAGAATTCACCCTCCACCTCAAGGTATCGGAATGATGTAGATGGTGACCATATATTCTTCTTCACCACATCATGACAACTTTCCCCTCACCGGATACTTGACCGATGCAAGGTAGAGTAACGCCCACGTATCCAACATCAGTAAGTGAGTAAATGGTGGACGAGATATCCATGACAAAGAAGAATCAAAAGTGCGAGGAACCGACTTTAACAATGATGAGCTCTCAAACCTTTGTTCGTTTAGAACCATCAACTCTCACAATAATGTCCTTTGGGTCTCGGAACCAACCCGACATCAAGCGATCAAAGCGATCTTGAGAAGGATATTGAGCGAGCCGTATCCACAAAACATGAGACAATGTGATGCCCTTGCATTCAACGAAATGTGCAAGATTTGTTGTGTTTCTTTCCGGAAGTCAAATCAACATCGGAGAAGCCTCGCAGTTATTGGCAGCAGGCTAGCAATACAAACTTCAAATTGGTCAGTAGTAGTGTCTTGCGATCGTGAGCATTCTTCGAAAAACTTCACCAAGGCATTAGCATGGGCCTCGAGCACAAAACAATGCAAGCATGGAGATCTTGGATGAGTTTGCCTAGCGATCCACAACATTGTAGTCACTCTTCTTGATAATCTTGAAATTTCCTCCATTTCTTGTTTGGAGGTGTCTTGATAACTTCCTTTGGTACTTGGTGAAGGATGAGTCCACAGTTCTTTCCCTATCTTGGGAATGGGTTGAATAAATTTGGAATCGAGCTAGAGTCGTAGTGTGTTTTGGAGGAGAGATTTACGAGAAAATACTCTTAGGTTGGTCACCTTACTTGATCATTGATGTTGTCAATGTCGAGAATGGTAGCTTGACCATAAGGTCTTCAATGGTCGGAGGATCTTGCTTGGCCCATGATAGTAAACCTCGACTCCATAATTCCAAGGATAGCCTTGTTAGAGGAATATGGGCGGTCTTGGAAAGTGATAATGAGAGGTGCCATTCTAGGCGCGGGATCGTGAGAGGAAATCCTTATGGTGTTAACATCAGCATAGTCTTTTGGGAAATCGTCACCCCATCCGGTTGCTTTAACATCTTCAATAGGAATCTTGTAGCTTTCAGGAACAGTGTACTTCACCATGTAATCAAACTTTCCACTTGGCTACCCCAAGGTATCCCACACGAACGGTGCAGTTTCATTCACATCTTCGATCTTCAGTTTAGACATATCTTCACACAGCTTCTGCACAGGTGGTTTTAGAAATAGTATTTCACGGTTATCCATCATACCTTTGGACCGTCTTCTCGACCAAGCACAACCATCGAGTGCGGATGGGGACCAACGACAATTCTCGGGCATCACGGATTGACCGGCTTGCGACAAGTTTTTCTTAAGATCATCGGAGGAATGGTCAAGTCATCTATGTTGGCGTAAGTATCTTCTGTGACATTGGAACTTTTGTCATGGTTAGGCATAGGCGCGTTGATCACATTCGGTCTCAGCGGAGGATCAAACTCAATGCTAGCTTCATCATATCTTGAATTTTGTTCTTGAGCCCAATAGTTGTCGATTAACGTGCCACAGGCTATTGGAATGGTAAGCACACTTAGCATTAGGATTGTATCTCGGAGAGGAAGTGTTGATATTTTGAGGAGGATCCCTCGAGGTTATCACTCTGCTTTCAACATGTGTTGAAAGGCTTGCGACAATGGCATGTTGATCTTAAGTAAAGCTTCTTTGTGGCGTTACTCTGGCGTTGTCTCGTGAGGTTGTCTTGATGTAGGATTGGAGATCTGCGCCCCTTGCAGTTGAGCACGGTCGGTCTGGTTGGCTCTTGACCATATACAACATTAGTTTCCTTCTTACCACCAAAGATCTCTTAGACATTTGAAGATGACTCTATCGAATCTTTCCACTTTTGATACCAGCTTCAATATGCTCTCCTGTCAATATCAACTCGGTGAATCCGACTGAAGAGTTTCCAATTAGATGATTGAAGAACGGGCCTGTCAGTGTTCCCATAAACATATCAACCAATTCCCTATTGGACAAGGGTTGCTGAACTCTGCCTGCTAAATCTCTCCATTTCTGAGCATACTCCTTAAACTTCTCATCACGACCCATAGAAATGCTCTGTAGTTGCATGCGAGTGTGTGTTAATTCGGCATTGTACTCATATTTCTTGTAGAAAGCATCTGCTAAGTTACTCAATACGGATCTGGTCATTCTCTAGTGATAATACCATTCCAATTGCGTTAGGACAAACTCTCTTGAAAATAGTGCATCCTGACTTTCATCATCGATGTGGGGTTGATCTTTTGAACATAGGACTTCAAATGCCGGACAAGATATGCCATCATATTTGGCAAAATTTGGAACTTTGAACTTAGGAATCACAAACGGGAACAAGGCTCGGATCATCGAAATTTAGCTCGAACATCTTGGGTTTTCCACGATTGAGCGGTCTTCAAGTTTCTTATACTTGTCATCCTCATCAGAGTACTGGCTATAGTCAGAGCAATCTTCTCCCTCCTTCTTAGGCTCACGCTTGTTATCTTCATTACCCTCGACCTCCCTCATTCTTGACACTTCCTTGAGAGCTCTATCAAGTGACCCTCTTAGGACCACCTTTGTAGCGTCGCCCATGTTGAGAAGACCAACAACCTTCTTCTTTTACATTGATGAGCTTCTTGGATCTTCTTGGCCTTGGACCAAACTGGTGAACATCTGTTGGGCCCGGCATTACGAACACAGATCTTTGGCCGGTTTCAAGAGCCATTTACGCTAAAATAAATAGCGAGAGAATGAGAAAACCAATCTTCAATGTACCTGTTATGCAATGTTATGCTATGATATGCAATGTTTATGCGAATGCAATGCAATATTTTCAAGGACCTTAGAGATTTAAATTTGTTAAACAAGCAATGAACAAACATTTATTAGTTCTCTTTTTATTATTCTTTTTAAGTACAAAAGATAGTTCAAAATAACAAAAGAAAAACATATAAATCCTAAAGCTCTAAGTCTCCCATGGGCGCTTCCTCTTGGTGTCGAGGTAGGCGTTGATGTTTCGCTCCTCGTGAAGTAGCTTTGTCAACTCTAGCACTTTCTTCTCGCTTGCATAGTGTGATACCCCAAAATTTGCCCTCCATCTATTCAAGAGATTTCATACATCCCTACTCAAGGTTTCTTCAAGAGTTGATCAAACAAACTCTCTCCTAGACAATCAACCCAAATTAGGGTTTGGTATCTCTCAAGTCAATATGGACTTCCAACATCTCCAATGGTCTTCATGCCTCCTCATATGCTCCAAAGATTCTCCATGCCAAGTTTCAAGCTTCACCGATCAAGTCTTCCCCAGACAATTGCTCAGATGGTTGAAAATCGGTTATATGGATAAGCGTGGTCAACATAGTCAAACTTCATAATTTTGGTCAACATCCTCATTTTGAAGTTACATTCATCATTTGATCAAGGGTTGATCATGATTCATCAAGAAAACTCAAGATTTGCTCAAAGTCAAACTTTCTAAATTAGGGTTTCTAGGTGAAAAGGCAATGAACTTTGGTCATAACTTTGTCATACTTTCTCAGAAATTTTCCACCACCTCTTGTTTGAAGGAAATTCAATTCTCTACAACTTCATGTCTCACAAGAATGTCCAAAAATGCTTCATTTGAGAGGTATGGCTCAAAACATTACAGTCATTTTCAAAGTCAACAAAAAGTCAACTTTTTGTTTTAAGATATATTGAGCATGGAAACTCCAAATGAGATGAGACCAAAAGGTTGGTTAGAGGACTCTTAGAGCTTTCAAAAGTCCAAGAACACTCAAAAATGTGGAAAATTGAGCAAGATACACTATTGAAGTAGGGCGATTTTGAATGATTGCACAAAGACATTTTGGTCAAAATGCAAAATTTTCCAAATGGGCCTATAATCTTTTGATCAAACTTGTTCATGGCATTATTCTTGACCCATAAATGCTTGGAATTGGTAATTTTCTTTTTATGATTTATATTAGAATTTTATAACATTTAATTCAAAATAAATTGTATAAAATATGAAAATTAAGTATTTTCAAAAGGTGATTTTATATCTTTCTTAAAGTCCAGAAAGCCCATAACAATTGCCAAATTAGTGCTTGCCTTTTACATGGAAGGAAAATCAATTTTGTTTTAAAATTTGATTTGTTTTAAGAAAAATATTTGCACAATCAATAACCAATCTTTTTGCTTGCTTTTGTCATCCCAATTGCTACATAAATACTAGCATTGCATCTGACGAGAGCGAAACCACAACCCTTAAAACCACCCAAACTCTTGCAAATTTTTGAAGATTCTTGAAAATCGAATTTCAAAAGTAGCCACTCTCAACCTTTTCGTACTCCGCCATCGTACTCGGAGGGTAAGTGTGAGTAAGAATACATCATTGTTATGGATCAAAGCAAGCTAAATCGAACCATATACATGCATACATAATCGATTCTTTCTTGAATTTGTATTTTATTATCGACTGTTTTAATTGATTCTAACGTTTGCAATGTGTTCATGAGGTTCCATTGGATTGATCGGGTCATCGTTTGGTGCTTACGTCGAAATCTGATTTGCGATATTAGGGCTTCCGAACTGTTTGATCGAACCCGTGTAATCGAGGCATTTTAAGCGAAACTAAGGCCACCAATGGATTCGGAGGGTCGATTTAGGGGTAGGGTCTCCTTTCCATTTATCCTGCGTATTTTCCATGTTTTGATTTAAAGCGAAGAAGATGGCCAGAGCCCTAGCTCGTGCTTCAGCGAGGACGGTGAGGCGTGGCAATTAGTGCATTCGTTCGTCCGGTCGATCGGGGCCAGCGTCTTGACTACGATTTTCAAACATCCACAGCGGCGTCTACACTTATATCGATGATTTCGACTTTTCAAACACCAATTGCTTGGTCCGATGGTTAAAAGCGCATCTTGTTGGTGGATGCTCTCGATGTCATGGGTTCAAATCCGTCCGGGGCGATTTTGTTTCCTCTTTTTCAAACTTGCAATATTTTCATATTTTCTAATTTTTTAATATTTTCCATACATTTTAATTTCTTTTCATATTTTATTTACGCATTAAAAATTACAAAAATATTTATTCTTTTTGCATTTGTTTTCTGAAAATCTTTATTTAATTTAATAAATTAAGAAATGTGATTTTGCATGCATATTTATTTTTATTGATAATTTTACATTTAAATTACTTTTAATTCATTTTAAATTATTAAATTGCATCTAAAAAATCCCAAAAATTTATTTTAGCATGTTTACATTATTTCCAGCATGTCATATTTTTTCCAATTTAAAATTTGCATTTTTTCTAACATTTTCTCTTATCTCGACTTCATCATATTTTCCGATTTCTCGTTCGTTTCACAGGTTCTTCCAATTCGGACGTTTCTTTACTATTTTCATTTTATTTTCCAATAATGTAATTGTCTATGGGATGTAATAGTTTAAAATTAGGTCTTTATTTTCTGCATTTTAAATTATGTATACGCTAAAGCCTTGTAATAGCGTGGGATTTACCTTTCGCATTTTACATTCGCATTTTACTTTCCGCACTCTATCAATTGCTAGTAACTAGGCGTGTATGGCAAGATAATAATGAACTTAGCCCATTAATTTTCAAGATAAAATATCTGAAATCAATACACTTCTTTCACACATGCACCCCTTAGGGTAATTTTCTCTCGTTGCCTTTCGAATTCAAAAATGGTCATGTCTCTCGAGCGTAGAGGTATTCTATGCCGTTGCCTTCAAACAAATCATCATAGTCCCTTGATACAAGATCATAAGACCCACGATGTCGCCTCCGAATACATGATCTTGACCCTCGATTGTAAGCCTCTGAAAAATGATGATAGTCCTTGAATGTGCTAGGATACTTCCTACAAGTTGCCTTGATGACCATCAGATGTCCCGAATGTCCGCTTACATCCAGCGATGGGTTACCTACCAACTAATGGTGTGGCTAGCGCTAATCTAAAGGGCGTAAAATGCAACGACCAATTAAGGTGGGTAATAAGTCTTTTAGTTGCTTGCTCTAAACCAAATGCTTTTCACACCTCACACCTTTCAAAGTTCAAACTCTTTTCAAAACAAAAACATTTCGAACACTTTGTATACACTCCTACATGAGTCATTACAAAGTCAAAGTGAAATGCCTTTTCAAAACATTTTGTCAAACACGGAAAGCAATTTTAAAA
This sequence comes from Vicia sativa, assembly GCA_021764765.1. Taxonomy (NCBI): domain Eukaryota; kingdom Viridiplantae; phylum Streptophyta; class Magnoliopsida; order Fabales; family Fabaceae; genus Vicia; species Vicia sativa. The sequence goes on from CM038793.1 coordinate 115,991,117, forward strand.
GGTAATCTAGAGCAACTAAGAGCCGTAGATAACTACGGATGGAAAGGGTGCTAATACCTTCCCTTTTCATAACCATTCTCGAACTCGAGAATCTAAGCGAAGGTCTTTTGTACTTTTACCTTCCTTAATTGGATAAAAATAAAAGTCGGTGGCGACTCTTGCTATCCGCACATTTGGATACAAAAATCCTACAAAGTCGAGTTCAAGTATTCTGAGCTGGCGACTCTTAAGACAAGACCCTAAAGAGAGAATTGCCTTAGGATTTCTAGATAACTTTATTGATTTTGTTTGACTTGTATGCTTTATCTTTAAGGGTTGCTTGGGTATTATATTTGTGGGATCTACACGGATCCGGGTTTCCTTTTAGGTAAGTGGCATTAGATCATTGGCCGCTAGGCGTATAACTAAGCGGTCGACATGATGGCCACGTTAGCGTGACACTTTGGTTGTCCGATACTCTTCATTCCCAAGTTGAAGGCGATATTTGGCTTACGTGTGTGTCATCAATAACTAAACTTTTAGAACCTTAATTGACCCATCTTAGCCATTAGAAGGTAGTGAGATGGCGGCTTTGGTGTGACCGAGGTTGGTTGATACTCGATGCTACGCTCATTGAGATCGGACTTTTGGGACATTTTCGATCGACCACTTGGCGTCGTATTGAAATAAGCGCCTCTGAGAAAGATCTATGATATGAGATTCCTAGAACCGGTTACTATTATAGGGCAGGATGAACCAACTCAAACTTTTGGTAGGGTAATCACCTATACCTCATGCAAGCCTTAAACCTAGGCTCATTGTGTGAATTGTTTGTGTGTGCTAAACATGACATCATGACATCATTTGCATTGCATATCATTTCTAACTATTTCAAGAACCTAGGGTTTATCTTTGCTCTTTTGTAGGAATTATGGCTTCTAGAAGACTATCCGAATCAACTTTATGGGTATACCTTCTCATTTCAAAGAATTGGTTAGAAATTCCGACCATGCTCGGTTCATCAAAAGACATGGTTATCTACTCGACTTGGTTATCTCGGTTTTGAAGAAGATATGATGCATGTCTATTCCGGTTCTTTGATCCGAAATACCATTGCTTTACATTCAGTTATCGGTTGGTTCCTACCTTGGAAGAGTTCTCTAAGCTACTTGGGATACCTATTCTTGATCAAATGCCATTCAGGGTCTGAAAAGGTTCCTAAATGCGAGACATTGCATCGACCTTACATCTTAAGCGTTCGGATATTGAAGCCAATTGGGAAACTAGAAGTGGAGTTAAGGGTTTACTTTCAAGTTCTTAATCAAGAAAGCGAGGAATTCCTCAAAGTTATGAGTTTCCATGCATTTGAAAATATTGTGGCCTTGCTAATTTATGGTTTGGTTCTATTTCCTAACTCGGATCAATTCACGGATATCAAGCCATCAAGTTATTCCTTACTCATGATCCGTGCCTACTTTACTTGGGGATATCCTACATTCTCTCACACTCGTACTACTAAGAGACAAGGAACTCTCATGTTGTATCGTTACTTTCAAGGTGGTTTATTTAGCACCTTCCTCCATCGAGTTTTGAAGAATGAACAAAGGTTGAGATGGTCTCAAGATTGATGTCACTCTCATTCGGATATCCGTTGGAATCTTTTCTCTCAAAGGACTTCACCTTTATCGGCGTTGTGGAGAATTCCCTAATGTACCGCTACTTGGTATAAGGAGGTATTACTTACACCCTTCTTTAGCTCTCGTCGGTTGGTTTTGCTCGAAAGATGGTCCACATGATATGCTTCTCCAAGATGTTGTGTTCGACTATAACCGATCTCGAATGCAAGCGAAGGTTCATACGCTTAGGGCATGGTAAAGAAGGCGATACCAAGACTTTGGGGCACAAAATCCCATTCCTTGGGAAACTTACCTCAAATGGGTGCGAGCTCGAGCTCAAAACCTCATGATGCCATTCACGCCCGATTCTACGGTAATTATGGAACTGTTGCTATAGGTGGCGTACCCTATCGTTCTCTATCCCGACATGCCTCACGATTTTGAAGACTTGAAGAGATCACGGATTCAACTTAAAGAAGAGGATACCTTTGAAGCTCATGCTATGTAGGTGAAAAGAAAGTGCTAGAATTGACAAGCTACTTCATGAGGTGAAGCATCAATGCCTACATCGGCACGAAGAGCGCCGTGGGAGACTTAGAGCTTTAGGATGTTTATGTTTTCTTTTATTGTTTTGAACTATCTCTTGTACTTAAAAGAAAAAAGAATAATAAAAGAGTACTAATAAATGTTTGTTCATTGCTTGTTTAACAAATTTAAATCTCTAAGGTCCTTGAAAACATTGCATTGCATTCGCATAAACATTGCATATCATAGCATAACATTGCATCACAGTACATTGGAGATTGGTTTTCTCATTTGCTACTATTTATTTTAGCGAAATGGCTCTTGAGCAGTCTGTCAAAGATCTCAAGCTCGGAATGCTCGGTTTCGTGATGTTTACCGGCTTGGTCCAAGGCCAAGAGATCGAAGAAGCTCATCAACGAGAAAGAAGAAGGTTGTTGGTCTCCTCGACATGGGCGGGCCTACAAAGGTGGTCTAAGAGTCAATCGGATAGAGCTTTCGGAAGGAAGTGTCAGAAGGAGGATGAACAAAGTAACAAGGGTAATGGTGAAGGCGGTCGGCTGAGCTTGAGAATGACTATGATAATGGCCAATACTACGATGAGGATGACAAGTACAAGCAACTTGAAGACCGTCGAATCTTGTGGAAAACACGAAGATGTCGGGCTGAATTTTGATGATCTAAGTCTTGTCCACAGTGTTGTGATTCCTCCCAAGTTCAAAGTTCCTATTTTGCTAAGTATGATGGCATGTCTTGCCTAAGCTACATTTGAAGTCCTATGTCGGAAGATCAATCCCCTGATGAAAGTTGTGGATTTACTATTTCAAGAGCTTGTCGGAACTCGGTTGGAGTGGTATTATCGGCTAGAGAATGACCGTATCCGTACTTGGGTGACTTAGCGGATGCTTTCTGAGACAATATGAGTACAATCTTTGAATTGACACCGCTCGCATGCAACTACAAAGCATGTCTATGGGTCGCGATGAGAAGTTCAAGGTATGCTCGAAGTGGAGAGATTTAGCGGTGAGTTCAACCACCCTTGTCCATAGGGAGTTGGTTGATATGTTCATGGGGACAACAGGGCCCATTCTTCAATCATCGATTGGAAACTCTTGACATTCATTGATATTAATGACGGCGTAATTTGGTATCAAGTAGAAGATTCGAGATAGAGACATCTTCAAATCTGCGAAGAGATCTTTTGGTGGTAAGAAAGAAGTCGGTCTTTGTGAAAAGCAGGAGCAAGACCGACCGGCTCAATCGTAGGCGGTTGTGATCTCGATCCTACATCGGACCTCGGTGAGACAGCGCGTAGCGAGCAGCACGAAGGCGTTTCTGAAGATCAACATGCCTTGTGCCGCCTTACAACATGTTGAGCAGGTAACAGAGGATCCTCCTCGAATGTCAACACTTCCTCTCAGTACAATCCAAGCGCTAAGTGTGCTTACCACTCAATAGCCACGGACATAACACGATGATTGTTGGGCTCTGAAGAACAAGATTCAAGATATGATTGAAGCTAAGCAAATTGAATTTGATCCTCTGTTGAGACTCGAATGTGATCAGCGCATGCCTAACCATGACAAGGGTTCCAATCTTTGTTGGTGATACTTATGTTTTCAACATAGATGACTTGACCATTCCTCGATGACTATTAAGAAGAATTTGTTGCAAGGCGTCGATCCGGGATGCCCGGTGTCGTTGGTGCCCATACTTTGATGGTTGTGCTTGGTTGAGAAGGCGTGTTCGATGCATGATGAATAACGTGAGATACTATTTCTAAAACCACACATGCGGTAGTGAAGAAATGTCTAAGTTGAAGATTGACAATGCGAATGAAGCTGTGCCATCGTGTGGGATACCTTGGGGCAGCCAGTGGAAAATATGATTACATGGTGAAGTACCTTTGTTCACGAGGTTACAAGATTCCTATTGAAGATGTTAAAGGCGTTGGATGGGTGCGACTTCGGAAGACTATCTGATGTTAACAATAAAATTTCCTCTGCGATTTTGTGCCTAGGTGGCACCTCTCATCATCACTTCTCAAGACCAGTTCCATATTCCTCGACAGGCTATCCCTTGGAATTATGGGTGATGTTTACTATCATGGCGTCAAGCAAGACCCTCGACCATTGAAGATCTTACTATTGAAGCTACCATTCCGACATTGACAACATCAGGATCTAGTAAGGTGACGAGCAGGAAGGGTATTCTCTCGGATATCTCTCCTCCAAAAGACTGCGACTCCGGCTCGCATTCCGACTATTCAATCCATTCCCAAGCTAGAGGAAAGAACCGTGATTCATCACCTTTCGGGCAAGTGCCAAAGGATGTTCTTTGAAGACCTCAAACAAGAAATGGAGAAATTCGAAGATCATCAAGAAGAGTGACTACAATGTTGTGGAGCAGTTAGACAGACTCCGTCAAGATCTCCATGCTTGCTTTCTGCTTTTATGCTCAGGGCTCATACTAGCCTTGGTGAAATTTCGAAGAATGCTCACGTCTGTGAACACTACCACCGACGGTTTGAAGTTTGTATTGCTAGCACAGGCACCAACAACGGCCTAACTTCTCGATACTAATTTGACTCTGTGGGAAAGAAACACAACAAAGCCTTGTACATCTACATTTGCAAACTACCTTATCTCATGTTTTGGTTGATCATTACGCTCGAATATCTTCTGAAGCGCTTTTGATCGACTTGATGTCGAAGGGTTGGTTCGAGACCCGGTGACATTATTGTGAGCTTTTGATGGTTAGCGAGCGATGCTTGGAAACTCACTCTGCTGTTAAAGTCGGTTCCCGGACTTTTGATTCCACTTTCTTTGTCATGGACATCCATCCGCTTACTCTTGTCTACTTGGGCCCTTGGATACATGGGGCGGCGACATCTACCTTACATTGAAGTACCCAATGAAAGGAAGGTTGTTACTGTATGTGGTGAAGAAGTATATGGTCGATCATCTGATCATTCCGATACATTGAGATGGAAGGTGAATTCTTTGAGACTCTCTGTCAAGCTTTTGAGACAATAGCAGTCATACCTATTGACTCTCCTGTCCTCTGAAATTACAACTCCGCCCGAGATGGCGTCACTAAAGATGCTCAGCTGCTGTTGAACAAGGAGGTAGTCTTGTTTTGGTCAGCTCCCGACCCTTTCAAATCCGAAAAATGGTTTAGGCTTCACCATCGAGTCGAGAAGATGATACGCCGTGACGTGCCCAACTTCCTTTCACATTAGCAGTGGAATCCATGCTATAGAAGACAATGACACGACTTGACGCCATCAGTGGATCTTGACTCGGATCATGGGCTCGACAATTGGAAGGCGAAGCGTCATACCAATCTCCTTTAGTCGAAGTAATTGCTCTTGTTTTGTTTTGCTTTTCGTATTTCTTTATGTTTTGAACAATAAACTTTGAAAGCCTAATGCCTTGCAGAGCATCATGGCTCGTTAGAGGTTATTATCATCGTTTATATTTTCATTCAATAAATCGTTGGACTTTTGCATTCAATTGTGTTTTCTTTCTTTTACTTTATCACCCCTTCAAAAGCTATGTGTTTCTTACACACCCGTGATACTGAATCACTCCGAATCTCGTTAATAACAACTATGCTAGTGCTAAATATGACTTGATAATCCGATCTACCAAGAAGGCGAAAGTGAGGAAGATTGTGAAGTGCCGGAGAACTTGCCGGCTACTGATGAAAAGCGAGTTATCTGACCACATGAAGAGCAGATTGAGGTTGTGAATTTAGTGCTTGTGAAGACAAAAAGAGTTAAGATAGGAGCGGTCTTGAAAGCAGTGTTAAAGAAAAGTTGGTTCGGATGCTACGAGACTATCAGAGTTTTGCTTGGTCATAGAAGACATACCGGGGTTGGACATTGATATCGTGGTACACGATTGCCGACAAAAGAAGTTTTCTCGGTGAAACAGAAGGTTACGTCGTATCGTCTGAGATGTCGAGAAAATCAAAATGAAGTTATGAAACAATTCAACGCGGTTTCTTAGCTGTCACCTCTTATCCCGATGGGTTGCTAATGTGGTACCGTACCTAAGAAGGATGGCAAAAACGAATGTGTGTGGATTCTGAGATCTGAACAAAGCGAGTCAGAAGCGATTTCCCACTTCCTCATATTGATGTTACGGTTGACAACACCTCGGCATAAGGTTTTCTCCTTCATGGATGGTTTCTCGGTTACAATCGGATCAAAATGGCTCCGAAGACATGGAAGACTACTTCGTTACGATGGGGCACTACGCTACAAGGTTATGTTCGGATGAAGCAGGTGCCACTTATCGGTGCTATGGTGACATTATTCCATGACATGATTCATCACGATTGAGGTCGTCGGCGACATGATAGCTCGATCCGGTGAAGAAGAACATCTTGATCATTTGCGGTTTGTGATTGAAGAAGCGAGTTGAGACTCGATCTAACAAGTGCACTTTTGGAGTCGGATCTGGAAAACTCCTAGGGTTTGTCGTCGGTGAAAAAGTATTGAAGTTGACCCGCCAAGGTTAGAGCCATTCAAGAGATGCGGCGCCCTTGCAGAGAAGGAAGTCGAGAGGTTTCTTGGGCCGACTAAACTACATTGCAGATTCATTGCACATAGCATTACTTGTGAGCCTATCTTCAAGTTACTTAAGAAAGATCAAGTAGTGGAATGGAGCAACGATTGCGGATCGCTTTTGACAAGATCAAGTACCTCTGAATCCTCTATCCATGCCGCCCAAAGGAAGACCTCTTATCATGTACTTGGCGGTGTTAGAGAATTCAATGGGGTGTGTGTTGGGGCAACATAGCAGTGCAGTCGAAAGAGCATGCAATATACTACCTTAGCAAAAGTTTACCATTGTGAAACAAGATACTCAACTCGAGAAAACATACAGGCTTTGGCTTGCTTTCGCCGACTAAGGCGATATATGTTGACTCACTACCTTGTTGATTTCCAAGATGGATCAGATAAAATACATATTTGAGAAACCGACTCTCTCGGGAAGAATAGCAAGATGGCAAATGATCTTGACCGAATATGACATCAATACACTTCTCGAGCGATCAAAGGAAGTGTGGTAGCCGATCATTTGGCTCATCAAGTAGATGACTATCGATCTATGCAATTAATTCGAGATGAAGATGTTTTACTAATTCTGATTGTGAAGAACCGGGCCGGACGAAGGACCGAACAAGGATCGATGGACTATGGTCTTTGATGGAGCCTCAAGCGCTTGGCAATGGCATTGGCGCCATCATTACATCCCTACGAGGACACGCCTTTCACCGCTGATTATGTTTGATTGCACGAACAACATGGCGATCTGAGCGTGCATCATGGTTTTAAAGCTGCTATTGACTTAAGAATCAAGTTCTTACAAGTGTATGGAGACTCGGCTTTAGTGTCGGTCGATTAAGGGCGAGTGGGATCTGAAACATCCGATCTCATTCGTATCGAGCATGTTACGAGTTTGATCCCTTACTTCAAAGTTACTTTCAATCATATTCCACGAGAAGAAATCGGTTGGCGAGACATTGGCTACTATATCGTCTATGTTCAAGGTTAGATGGGACAACGAGGCTCCCGGATCATCATTGAGAAGTTCGACGAACCGGTATTGTTATGAGCTTGGCGGGAAGAGACCTTGGTACTATGGCGTGAAGAGGTATCTTGAGACTCGGGAATATCCAGCAGGGCATACATTAGATAAAGAAGTTCATGAGAAGATTTGCATCTAAATTCTTCCTCGACATGACGTCTTATACAATCGCACCACGATCATGCTTACTCGCGGTGTAGACGAGAAAACAACAATGCGTATCATGGAAGAGTTACGAAGGGCATTTGGTACCCACTCCGATGGGCACACCATGGATAAGAAGATTTTGAGAGCAGGTTACTATTGGTCCACCATGGAAGGCGATTGTCACCTTCGCTTGATCTTGTCACAAGTGTCGGTTATCGACAAAGTGCCCGTACCTCCGGTACCTCAGAATGTTTTAACTTCTCCTTGGCCATTTGCAATGTGGGGCATTGACATGATTGGAGAAATCAAGCCCGGACTTCAATGGACATCGTTTCATCCTTGTGGCAATCAATTACTTTACCAAGTGGGTAGAAGCGACCTCGTTGCATCATTACCAGAATGTAGTGGCTCGATTCATCAAGCACAATCTTATCTGTCGATATGGCACTCCAGAAGGATTATCACGGATAACGGCTCTAACCTCAACAACAAGATGATAACAAGAACTTTGCGCGATTCAAGATCAAGCATCACAATTCTTCTCCTTATCGGCCTAAGATGAATGGCGCGATGGAAGCCAACAAAACATTAAGAAGATTATCTGAGAAGATGGTGTGACTTACAAGGATTGGCATGAGATGTTACCATTTCTCTTCATGGTTATCGCTTTCTGACACGAACCTCCACGGAAACCCCTTCTCTCGTATCACGGAATGGGCCGTCTTACCTATCGAGTTGGATACCCTCGACGAGTCCTCCGGAGGCGAGTTAGGCGAAGGCGATTGGGTCGAGACTTCGCCTTGACGGATTAACTTGATTGATGAAAGCGACTGCATCCATACGCCATGGGCAGTTTCGAACGAATGATCGAGCATTTAACAAGAAGGTCAAGCAAAGTCTACCAAGTCGGTGATCTAGTAGTCAGCGCATCATTCTTCCACAAGGTGATCGAGGGGCAAATGGACTCCCACCTCACGAGTCCGTTTGTAGTCAAAACGATGTTTTCGGTAGACTATGATACTAGCACCATGGATGGTGAAGACTTCCCACCATGACGGACATAGTTAAAAATACTACGCATAAAATAGACCCGCTGGGTCGGTGACCTAGGCAAAAATAAGGGCATCTGGCGAACCAAAAGTTCGGGCAAAGTTAAGGATATATACAAAACATGTACACCCGCAGTCGAAAACACGAAAAGCGGCTTGGGCAAAAAGGTATCGGTGGTGAAAACCGAAAAGGCGGTCTAGGCAAAGTTAGGGATTTAAGCGTCGACTATGTCTCTTCGGATCACACTTCGGACTACTATCGGCATTCAAGGTTCAAAGGCGGTCAATTCACTCACTTTCTACTAACAAGAGAGATGAGATAGTTGAAATATATGAGTACTAGCATAGTTGGAACTTAACGAGATTGTTTCCATAGCTTTTACCTTTCTTATGTACAAAACTACTTGGCCATACATTTCAAATAAATGCAAGTTCTTTCTCTTTACAATTTTCAATGTTGTTGTTTGCAATAAGTCAACGTTTGCTTTGAAGGATTATCGCACTTGACAATAAGAATCTAATCGCAAACATATGAAAAGTGGACATACAAAAGTACTTACTACGAGGCTCGGGGATTGAGATGGCGACAAAGTCACCAACACAACTTCCCAATGAGCAAAAGGGAATCCTGACAATTCCACTTGACCAAGCAATGTTACATCGACCTTCAATAAAACACCTCATCGGTCAGGTATTTATCCCCAAGGACATCCCTCGTCCCTTCCTCTCATCCCGGCGGTATCGGACTCGAGACTTGGTCGAGATAGTGCATCGGAGAAACCATCCTCATCCCCGCCAAAGATCACAACGGGATCCTGACTCTCCCAGCTCGGTCTCCCGGCAACTATCAATTGCTCTCCAGCGAGATCTACACTCAGAATCCCCAGTAGAGTGCTTCCTAAATCTCCTCAGCAGGGTCTATGAGATCCCCAACAACGAGCTTCTCAAATCTCTACCTTCCTCAACAATATCTAGGCCCAAGACTTGGTCAGATAGTGCATCGGAGGAATCTAGGATATCTTTCTTTTCCTTCAAAAGCGGGGTTCTCACCTACTCAATTCCCCAAGCAGAACATCCACATCTTCTTCAAGATGGATATGTTTTGAAATACCACAACATCTATCATTCATACATTTCTCATAAAGTCATAATTCATGCATATGTCATTCATATACACTGTCATGCATCATACTTCGCATAAAACTAACCGATATTCTATCAAAGTTCCTCTTGTTTTCTCCAAAGCAGTAATAGTCACCGTAAGCAGGTCGAGTTAAGCCCCAATCGTGGGAAAACTATCGAAAGACCGCCCATGGTTGTCCTCCGACGGTGGTCGAGGATTAAGCCGGGGCCGGCGGAAAACTATCTGAAAGACGCCCCTGGTTATCCTCCGATAACGGGCAATGGATCAACACCCGATGCTGACGGGAAGCTATCCACATTTGTCCAACTCTATCTCCCTCGGAGTAATCGACACGAAGATTTATTCGATCCCTTCTTATTATCAGCGACTATAAAGTCTAGCATCGACTCGGTTGCCACTGGATGGCATCTTAAGCCCATATCAGACTACTTGTCAACATTTCTTCACTTCGAATCTGCATATGGTTAAAATCAATACAAACCAATAACTTCATTCAAGATGAACACGAAGTCTAACATCGACTCCCTCGGATGGCATCTTAAGCCCATCTCCTCTCCTTTCGAGGCGCCCACAGGCCTAGCGTGCGGCTCACTTTCAGCATCCTCCTATCGGTAATCTCGAGTCTAACGTCGACTCGTTCCCGGCTTCTCAAATGGCATCATAAGCCCATTCCCACATCATTAGCGAGTGCAAATTTTCGGGTGTACTCGGTGTTCAATCATCTTCTACCTCCAGTCACGAAAGACAAGCGTGTCAATCTAACCCTCGGTACAAGAAGATTGAGCAGAGGCATTGTCATACCCAAAATTTTCCCTCCATCTATTCAAGAGATTTCATACATCTACTCAAGGTTTCCTCAAGAGTTGATCAGACAAACTCTCTCCTAGACAATTAACCCAAATTAGGGTTTGGTATCTCTCAAGTCAAGATGGACTTCCAACATCTCCAATGGTCTTCATGCCTCCTCATATGCTCCAAAGATTCTCCATGTCAAGTTTCAAGTTTCACAGATCAAGTCTCCCCAGACAATTGCTCAGATGGTTGAAAATCAGTTGTATTGGACAACTGTGGTCAACATACAGTCAAACTTCATAATTTTTGGTCAACATCCTCATTTTGAAGTTAAATTCATCATTTGATCAAGGGTTGATCATGATTCATCAAGAAAACTCAAGATTTGCTCAAAAGTCAAACTTTCTAAATTAGGGTTTCTAGGTGAAAAGTCAATTGAACTTTGACTAGTCATAACTTTCTCATACTTTCTCAGAAAGTTTTCCACCACCTCTTGTTTTGAAGGAAATTCAATTCTCTACAACTTCATGTCTCACAAGAATGTCCAAAAAATGCTTCATTTGAGAGGTATGGCTCAAAACATTACAGGTCATTTTCAAAGTCAACAAAAAGTCAACTTTTTGTTTTGAAGATATATTGAGCATGGAAACTCCAAATGAGATGAGACCAAAAAGTTTGGTTAGAGGACTCTTAGAGCTTTCCAAAAAGTCCAAGAAAACTCAAAAATGTGGAAAATTGAGCAAGATACACTATTCAGAAGTTGGGCGATTTTGAATGATTGCACAAAGGACATTTGGTCAAAATGCATAATTTTCCAAATGGGCCTATAATCTTTTGATCCAAACTTGTTCATGGCATTATTCTTGACCCATAAATGCTTGGAATTGGTAATTTTCTATTTTTATGATTTATATTTGAATTTTATAACATTTAATTCAAAATAAATTGTATAAAATATGAAAATTATGTATTTCAAAAGGTGATTTTATATCTTTCTTAAAGTCCAAAGCCCATAAAATTGCCAAATTCGTTGCTAGCCTTTTACATGGAAGGAAAATCAATTTTTTTAAAATTTGATTTGTTTTAAAGAAGAAATATTTGCCAATCAATAACCAATCTTTTTGCTTGCTTTTGTCATCGATTGCTTCTATAAATACCTAGCATTGCATACAAGCGAGCGAAACCTAACCCTTAAAACCACCCAAACTCTTGCAAATTTTTGAAGATTCTTGAAAAATCAATTTCAAAAGCCTCTCGACCTTTTCGACCACTCCATCGTACTCAGAGGGTAAGTGTGAGTAAGAATACATCATTGTTATGGATCAAAGCAAGCTAAATCGAACCATATACATGCATACATAATCGATTCTTTCTTGAATTTGTATTTTTATTATCAGCTTGTTTTAATTGATTCTAACGTTTGCAATGTGTTCATGAGGTTCCTTGGATTGATCGGGTCATCGTTTTGGTGCTTGCGTCGAAATCTGATTTGCCATTATTAGGGCTTTCAAGGTTTTGATCGAACCGTGTGATACAGGCATTTTTAGCAGAAACTAAGGCCACCAATGGATTCAGGAGGGTCGATTTAGGGGGGTAGGGTCTCCCTTTTCCATTTATCCTGCGTATTTTCCATGTTTTGATTTGGGTAATGGGAGAAGATGGCCAAGACCTAGCTCGTGACTTCGAGCGAGGACCGGCGAGAGGAAAGCATGGCAATTCCGTGCGTTCTCATTCGTCCATCCAGTCAGTCGGGGCCCACACGTGCTGACTCTGATTTTCAAACATCCCTGACGCGTGTACACTTATATCCAATGATTTCCAGCTTTTCAAACACCAATTGCAACTTGGTCCAGTGGTTAAAGCGCATACTGTTGGTGGATGCTCTCCAATGTCATGGGTTCAAATCCGTCCAGGGCCAGTTTTGTTTCCTCTTTTTCAAACTTGCAATATTTTCATATTTTCTAATTTTTTTTTTAATATTTTCCATACATTTTAATTTCTTTTCATATTTTTATTTCTGCATTAAAAAATTACCAAAAATATTTATTCTTTTTGCATTTGTTTTCTGAAAATCTTTATTTAATTTAATAAATTAAGAAATATGATTTTGCATGCATATTTATTTTTATTTATAATTTTACATTTAAATTACTTTTAATTCATTTTAAATTATTAAATTGCATCTAAAAAATCCCAAAAATTTATTTTAGCATGTTTACATTATTTCCAGCATATCATATTTTTTTCCAATTTAAAATTTGCATTTTTTCTAACATTTTCTCTTATCTCGACTTCATCATATTTTCCGATTTCTCGTTCGTTTCACAGGTTCTTCCAATTCGGACGTTTCTTTACTATTTTCATTTTATTTTCCAATAATGTAACTGTCTATGGGATGTAATAGTTTAAAATTAGGTCTTTATTTTCGGCATTTTAAATTATGTATCTGCTCCAAAGCCTTGTAATAGCGTAGGATTTACCTTTCCGCATTTTACATTCCGCATTTTACTTTCCGCACTCTATCAATTGCTAGTAACTAGGCGTGTATGGCAAGATAATAATGAACTTAGCCCACTAATTTTCAAGATAAAATATCTGAAATCAATACACTTCTTTCACACATACACCCCTTAGGGTAATTTTCTCTCGTTGCCTTCGAATTCAAAATGGTCATGTCTCGAGCGTAGAGGTATTCTAGCACCGTTGCCTTCCAAACAAATCATCATAGTCCCGATACAAAGATCATAAGACCCACGATGTAAGCCTCCGAATACATGATCTTGACCCTCGATTGTAAGCCTCTGAAAAAATGATGATAGTCCTTGAATGTGCTAGGATACTTCCTACAAGTTGCCTTGATGACCATCAGATGTCCCTGAATGTCCGCTTACATCCAGAATGGAGTTACCTACCAACTAATGGTGTGGCTACGCTATTCTAAAGGGCGTAAATGCAACGACCAATTACGAGTGGGTAATAAGTCTTTTAGTTGCTTGCTCTAAACCAAATGCTTTTCACACTCACCTTTTCAAAGTTCAAACTCTTTTCAAAACAAAACATTTCCGAACACTTTGTATACACTCATACATGAGTCATTACAAAGTCAAAGCGAAATACCTTTTTCAAAACATTTTTGTCAAACACAGAAAGCAATTTTAAAGGTAATCTAGAGCAACTAAGAGCCGTAGATAACTACGGATGGAAAGGGTGCTAATACCTTCCCTTTTCATAACCATTCTCCCGAACTCGGAATCTAAGCGAAGGTCTTTTACGTACTTTTACATTCCTAATTGGATAAAAATAAAAGTCGGTGGCGACTCTTGCTATCCGCACATTTGGATACAAAAATCCTACAAAGTCGAGTTCAAGTATTACACATGCTTGAGCTTGAATGTATCCCTTTCTTCTTTAAGTTGAATCCGGGACCTCTTGAGTCTTGGATCGGTAGGCATGTCGGGATGGAGAGCGGTATAAGTCGTCACCTATAGCAACAGGTTCCATAATTATTGGTAAAACAGACATGAATGGCATCATGAGGTTTTGAGCTCGAGCTCGCACCCATTTGAGGTAAGGCTCCCAAGGAATGGAGTTTTGGTGCCCCAAAGTCTTGGTATCAGTCTTCTTTACCATGCCCCAAGCGTGTAGGAACCTTCGTCGGTAATTCTGGAGATCGTGATTGTAGTCGAACACAATATCTTGCAGAAGCATATCATGAGGACCATCTGTCATACCCCAAAATTTGCCCTCCATCTATTCAAGAGATTTCATACATCCATACTCAAGGATTCCTCAAGAGTTGATCAGACAAACTCTCTCCTAGACTATCAACCCAAACTAGGGTTTGGTATCTCTCAAGTCAAGATGAATTTCCAACATCTCCAATGGTCTTCATGCCTCCCCATATGCTTCAAAGACTCTCCATGGCAAGTTTCAAGCTTCACAGATCAAGTTTCCTCAGACAATTGCTCAGATGGTTGAAAATCAGTTGTATTGAACAAAAAGTCAACTGTGGTCAACATACAGTCAAACTTCATAATTTTTGGTCAACATCCTCATTTTGAAGTTACATTCATCATTTGATCAAGGGTTGATCATGATTCATCAAGAAAACTCAAGATTTGCTCAAAAGTCAAACTTTCTAAATTAGGGTTTCTAGGTGAAAAGTCAATTGAACTTTGGTGATCATAACTTTCTCATACTTTCTCGAAATTTTCCACCACCTCTTGTTTTGAAGGAAATTCAATTCTCTACAACTTCATGTCTCACAAGAATGTCAAAAATGCTTCATTTGAGAGGTATGGCTCGAAACATTCTGAGTCATTTTCAAAGTCAACAAAAGTCAACTTTTTGTTTTGAAGATATATTGAGCATGGAAACTCCAAATGAGATGAGACCAAAAGGTTGGTTAGAGGACTCTTAGAGCTTTCCAAAAGTCCAAGAACACTCAAAATGTGGAAAATTGAGCAAGATACACTATTCACAAGTTGGGCGATTTTGAAAGAATGCACAAGAGATACTTCTAAAATCAAATTTTTGCAAATGGGCTTGCTTTTCTCCATCCAAACTTATTCCTCATACAATTAGGAATATCCAAGCCCAATGCCACGATTTTTTGATTGATTTTTCTATTTAATTTGTAATTTATTCATTTAAATGCAAATTAAATTTAAAAATAAAGTACAAAATTAAAATTAATTGCAAAGATTGATTTTATTCTTTCCTTGAGACTCAAGTAACTTACAAATGCCGAATTTTTGAAAATTGATCAATTTGGCAAGATTGGATTGAGAATTAATCAAATTTTGAAAATTTGATTTTGTACAAAAATCAAAATTGATTTTCATTGAATGGTGATTGATTCTTACCAAAAACAATGCCAAATCCTTCCAGTACTTATACCTGATGCATACCAATCGAAAAAGGACGAAAAGATTGCTCTAGAAACCCTATTCCAAAGCTCAAAAAACCGTGGTGCACAAGCTATTGGCAATCCTACTTCCAGCCGTTTTCAATCGATTTTGAGGTATCTAACACATTCCTTGACATCTCCAGAATCGATTCAGACCTTTACTTTGCCAAAAAACATCAAGAATCGTGGCGAAATCGGTTTGTTCTTGAATTTTCAAAATCAATTCCTTCATTCATGCATTATTAACTCGATTTGTTGTTGTTTTTGTGTTTAGTGATATGTTTGCAAGCTTTCTGGGCAAGCCAATTGAATTTCCATGGCCTGAATCGTGTTACACCATAGCTAGGGTTCCTGAGCTCGATTTAGGGCTTTGCTTAAATGGAAAAATTGGACAATAGGACCTATACCATCGTGTTCGGAACGATCTCAGGAATCGAACCATGCTTTTAGAACTTATTTATATTATGTATCTGGATTTTTGATTGTAGCGAGGGGACATAGCGTCGAGCAATGGCCGTAAAATTCAAATATTTGAAAGGTTGAAGGCGAGTAGGCGCGAAGGAGGAAGCAATGGAAGGCAGCGTGTATATTCCACTCACTCCGTTTCCAAGCGATGAACATGCCCATTCGGTTGGTCAGGCGTTGGTTTTCAAGGTTTGAGGTCGGGTCCCCTGTTCGAACCATGCTGGGACCATTCTTTTACAAGTTTGCAATTTCTTCATATTTTTCATATTTTCATATTTTTAATATTTTCCATACATTTTAATTTCTTTTCATATTTTTATTTCTGCATTTAAAATTCATCAAAAATTAATTTTCTTTTTACATTATTTTCTGAAAATCTTTATTTAATTTATAAAATTAAAAAATATAATTTTGCATGCATATTTATTTTTATTTGTAATTTTGCATTTAAATCACTTTCAATTCATTTTAAATTATTAAATTGCATCTAAAAAATCCCAAAAATTTATTTTAGCATATTTATATTATTTCCAGCATGTAATAATTTTCTCATATAAAAATTTGCATTTCCTCTAACATTTTCTCTTATTTCGATTTCATCATATTTTCCGATTTCTCGTTCGTTTCACAGGTTCTTCCAATTCGGACGTTTCTTTACCGTTTTCATTTTATTTTCCAATAATGTAGCGTATATGGGATGTAATAGTTTAAAATTAGGTCTTTACTTTCCGCATTTTAAATTATGTATACGCCCCAAAGCCTTGTAATAGCGTGGGACATTTACTTTCCGCATTTTACATTCGCATTTTACTTTACGCACCCTATAAATTGCTAGTAACTAGGCGTGTATGGCAAGATAAAATCGACATAGATAACCTCAAATTTCAAGATAAAATATACGAATCAACACACTTTTCACACATACACCCCTTAGGGTAATTCTCTCTCGTTGCCTTCACGATTACAAATGGTCATGTCCCTCGAGCGTAGAGGTATCCTAGCCCGTTGCCTTCCAAACAAATCATCATAGTCCCTTGATACAAAGATCATAAGACCCACGATGTCGCTTCGAATACATGATCTTGACCCTCGATTGTCGCCTCGAAAAATGATGATAGTCCTTGAATGTGCTAGGATACTTCCTACAAGTTGCCTTCATGACCATCCGATGTCCCTTGAGACCGATTACATCCAGCGAATGGAGCTACCTACTAACTAATGGTAAGGCTAGCGCTATTCTAAAGGAGCGTAGAAGTATGAAACACGACCAATTACGATTTGGTAAATAAGTCTCTTAGTTGCTTGCTCTAAAATGCTTTTCACACACCACTCTTTTTCAAAGTTCAAATTCTTTTCAAAACAAAACATTTCCGAACACTTTGTATACACTCCTACATGAGTCATTACAAAGTCAAAGCGAAATGCCTTTTTCAAAACATTTTTTCAAACACACGAAAGCAATTTTAAAAGTGATCTAGAGCAACTAAGAGCCGTAGATAACTACGGATGGAAAGGGTGCTAATACCTTCCCTTTTCATAACCATTCTCCGAACTCGAATCTAGCGAAGGTCTTTTACGTACTTTTACCTTCCCTTAATTGGATAAAAATAAAAGTCGGTGGCGACTCTTGCTATCCACATTTGGATACAAAATCCTACAAAGTCGAGTTCAAGTATTGATGGCGACTGCTGAGGACTCACCTAAAGAGAATTGCCTTAGGGATTTCTAGATAACTTTTATTGCTTTTGTTTGACTTGTATGCTTTATCTTTAAGGGTTGCTTGGGTATTATATTTGTGGGGATCCTACACGGATCCGGGCTTCCTTTTAGGTAAGTAGCATTAGATCATCGCGACCGCTAGGCGTATAACTAAGCGGTCAACATGATGGCTACGTTAGCATGACACTTTGGTTGTCGATACTCTTCATTCCCAAGTTGAAGATAGTATTTGGCTTCTGCGTGGTGTCATCAGCGCTAACTAAACTTTTAGAACCTTAATTGACCCATCTTGGCCATTAGAAGGTAGTGAGATGGCGGCTTTGAGTCTGAGACTAAGGTTGGTTGATACTCGATGCTACGCTCATTGAGATCGGACTTTTGGGATATTTTCGATCGACCACTTGGCGTCGTATTGAAATAAGCCTCTGAGAAAGATCTATGATATGAGATTCCTAGAACCGGTTACTATTATAGGACGGGATGAACCAACTCAATCTTTTGGTGGGGTAATCACCTATACCTCATGCAAGCCTTAAACCTAGGCTCATTGTGTGAATTGCTTGTGTGCTAAACATGACATCATGACATCATCCGCATTGCATATCATTTCTAACTATTTCAAGGACCTAGGGTTTATCTTTGCTCTATTTTGTAGGGATTATGGCTTCTAGAAAGACTATCGAATCAACTTTATGGGTATACCTTCTCGACTCAAAAATTGGTTTGAAATTCCGACCATGCTCGGTTCATCAAAGACATGGTTATCTACTTGATTTGGTTATCTCGGTTTTGAAGAAGATATGATGCATGTCCTATTCCGGTTCTTTGATCCGAAACACCATTGCTTTACATTCCCAGTTACAAGTTGGTTCCTACCTTGGAAGAGTTCTCTAAGCTACTTGGGATACCTATTCTTGACCAAATGCCATTCACGGCTTAGAAAAGGTTCCTAAGTATGAGGACATCGCATCCGCTTTACATCTTAAGCGTTCGGATATTGAAGCCAATTGGGAAACAAGAAGCGGAGTTAAGGGTTTACTTTCAAGTTTCTAATCAAGAAAGCGAGAATTCCTCAAAGTTATGAGTTTCCATTCATTTGAAAACATTGTGGCCTTGCTAATTTATGGTTTGGTTCTATTTCCTAACTCGGATCAATTCATAGATATCAATGCCATCAAATTATTTCTTACCGATCACATGCGTACCTTACTTGGAGACATCCTACATTCTCTCCACACTCGTACTACTAAGAAACAAGGAACTCTCATGTGTTGTATACCGTTACTTTCAAGGTGGTTTATTTAGCACCTTCCTCCATCGATTTGAAAAGCGAGAAAGGTTGAGATGGTCTCAAGATTGATGTCACTCTCTCATTCGGATATCCGTTGGAATCTTTTCTCTCAAAGGACTTCACCTTCATCGGCGTTGTGGAGAATTCCCTAATGTACCGCTACTTGGTATAAGGGAGGTATTACTTACAACCCTTCTTTAGCTCTCGTCGGTTTGGTTTTGCTCGAAAAGATGGTCCACATGATATGCTTCTCCAAGATGTTGTGTTCGACTACAACCACGATCTCGGCATTAAAGCGAAGGTTTATACGCTTGGGGCATGGTAAAGAAGGCGATACCAAGACTTTGGGAACTAAAATCCATTCCTTGGGAACCTTACCTCAAATGGGTGCGAGCAGAGCTCAAAACCTCATGATGCCATTCACGCTGTTCTACCAATAATTATGGAACTGTTGCTATAGGTGGCGTACCTATCTTGTTCTCCATCGACATGACTCACGATTTTGAAGACTTGAAGAGATCACGGATTCAACTAAAGAAGAGAGTGATACCTTTGAAGCTCAATGCTATGCAAGTGAGAAGAAAGTGCTAGAATTGACCAAGCTACTTCATGGGGAGCGAAGCATTAACACCTACCTCGGCACCAAGAGGAAGCGCCCATGGGAGACTTAGAGCTTTAGGATTTTTATGCTTTTCTTTTATTATTGTTTTGAACTATCTCTTGTACTTAAAAAGAAAAAAAGAATAATAAAAAGAGTACTAATAAATGTTTGTTCTTGCTTGTTTAACAAATTTAAATCTCTAAGGTCCTTGAAAACATTGCATTGCATTCGCATAAACATTGCATATCATAGCATAACATTGCATCACAGGTACATTGGAGATTGGTTTTCTCATTTGCTCGCTATTTATTTTAGCAGAAGTGGCTCTTGAGCAGACTATCAAGGATCTCCAAGCTCAGAATGCTCGGTTTGTGTTCACGGTTTGGTCCAAGGCCAAGAGGATGCGAAGAAACTCATCAACGAAGAAGAAGGTTGTTGGTCTCCTCAACATGGGCGGGGCCTACAAAGGTGGTCCTAAGAGGTCGATCGTATAGAGCTCTCGAAGGAAGTGTCAAGAATGAGGAGTGTCAAGGGTGATGGCGAAGGCCTTGACATGAGCTGAAAAAGACTATGATGATGGCCAATACTCGATGAAGATGACAAGTACAAGCAACTTGAGGACCGTCTGAATCTTTGTGGAAAACACGAAAATGTCGGGTTGAATTTTGATGATCGAGTCTTGTTCACGTGTTGTGATTCCTCCCAAGTTCAAAGTTCAACTTTTGCTAAGTATGATGGCATGTCTTTCCCTAAGGCATTTGAAGTCCTATGTTGGAAGATCAACCCCTTGATGGAGAGTTGTGGATGCACTATTTCAAGAGGCTTGTCAGGAACTCGGTTGGAGTGGTATTATCGACTAGAGAATGACCGTATCCGTACTTGGGTGACTTAGCGGATGCTTTCTGAGACGGTATAGTACAATCTGAATTGACACCTACTCGCATGCAACTACAAAGCATGTCTATGGGTCGTGATGAGAAGTTCAAAGTATGCTCGAAATGGAGATTTAGCGGGAAGAGTTCAACCACCCTTGTCCAATAGGGAGTTGGTTGATATGTTCATGGAACAACGACATGCCCATTCTTCAATCATCGATTGGAAACTCTTGACCGGATTCACCGTGATACTATGAGGAGACGTATTGATTTGGTATTAGGCGGAAAGATTCATGTAGAGACATCTTTAAATGCTGCGAAGAAATCTTTTGGTGGTAAGAAAGAAGTTAATCTTGTGTATGATCGGAAAAGCCGAGCCAAGACCGACGCTCAATCGTGAGGCGGTTGTGATCTCGATCCTACATCGGCCAACCTCGGTGAGACAGCGGCGTAACGAGCAGCGCCACGAGGCGGTTTACAAAGATCAACATGCCATTATCGCGGGCCTTGCAACACATGTTGAGCGGTGATAACCTTGAGGATCCTCCTCGAAATGTCAACACTTCCTCTCGAGATACAACCCTAATGCTAAGTGTGCTTACCATTCCAATAGCCTGGACATAACAGATGATTGTTGGGCTCGAAGAACAAGATTCAAGATATGATTGAAGCTAAGCGATTGAGTTTGACCCTCCGTTGAGACTCGGGCGTGATCAGCGCCTATACCTAACCATGACAAGAGCTCCAATCTTTGTTGGTGGCGATACTTATCTTCAACATAGAGGACTTGACCATTCCTCGATGGTATTAAGAAGAATTTGTTACAAGTCGGTGTCGATCCGGGATGCCGGAGGATTGTCGTTGGTGCCCATCTGCACGATGGTTGTGCTTGGTTGAGAAGGCGTGTTCGATGCATGATGAATAACCGTGAGATACTATTTACGAAACCACACATGCGGGCGTGTGAAGATATGTCTAAGTGAAGATCAAAGATATGAGCGAAACCACACCATCATGTGGGATACCTTAGGGCAGCCAAATGGAAAGTATGATTACATGGTGAAGTACCTGCTCACGAGAGCTACAAGATTCCTATTGAAGATGTTAAGGCGACGGATGGGGTGACGATTTCCACGAAGACTATCTTGATGTTAATGCCATAAGTTTCCTCTGCGATCTGTGCCTAGAGTGGCACCTCTCATCATTACTTCTCAAGACCGTTCCATATTCCTCGACAAGGCTATCCCTTGGAATTATGGGTGCGAGGTTTACTATCATGGCGTCAAGCAAGACCCTCGACCATTGAAGATCTTACTATTCGACATTGACAACATCACGGATCGATGGGTGACGAGAGCGGAAGAGTATTCTCTCGGATATCTCTCCTCCAAAAGACACTGCGACTCCAGCTCGCATTCCAGCTATTCAACCCGTTCCCCAAGCTAGAGGGAAAGAACCGGTGACTCATCACCTTTCGACCAAGTACCAAAGGAAGTTACTAAAGACACCTCAAGCAAGAAATGGAGAAATTCGAAGATCATCAAGAAAAGTGACTACAATGTTGTGGAGCAGTTGGGACGGACTCGTCCAAGATCTCCATGCTTGCTTTGCTCTTGTGCTCGAGGCTCATACTAGCCTTGGTGAAATTTCTAATGAATGCTCACGTGCAAGACACTACTCGATCAATTTGAAGTTTGTATTGCTAGCACGGCTGCCAACAACGGCCTAGGCTTCTCGATCTTGATTTGACTCTGCGAAAAGAAACACAACAAAGCCTTGCACATCTACGTGGAATGTAAGGGCACTACCTTGTCTCATGTTTTGGTGGATACAGGTTACGCTTTGAATATTCTTAGAAGGCGCTTTTGATCGGCTTGATGTCGAAGGGTTGGTTACGAGACCAGTGACATTATTGTGAGGGCTTTTGATGGTTCTAAGCGGCGGTGCTTGGAGAGCTCACTCTGCTGTTAAAGTCGGTTCCCGGACTTTTGATTCTACTTTCTTTGTCATGGACATCCGTCCGACCTACTCTTGCCTACTTGGGCCCTTGGATACATGGGGCGGACATTACCTCTACTTTGCATCGAGCTGAAGTACCGGTGAAAGGGAAGGTTGTTCGGTGTGTGGTGAAGAAGAATACATAGTCGGTCATCTACGGTCATTCCGATACCTCGAGGTGGAGGTGAATTCTTGAGACTCCTGTCAAGCTTTTGAAACAATGCCAGTCATGCTGTTGACTCTCCCACCACTCTGAAGCTACACAACTCCGCCTAGGATGGCCTCGTTGAAAAGCTCAGCTGCTTTGTCGAAGAAGGTAGTTCTATTTGGGGTCGACTCCAATCTTCCTTTCAAATTTGACAAGGCGGTCTAGCTTCACCATCAAGGTCGAAGATGATCGCCCGCGAGCGTGCGGCCAACTTCTCTTCCCATCGGCAGTGGAATCCATGCTATAGAAGGCGAAGACAACGACTTGACATCGACAGTGGATCTTCGACTCCGGACAACGAGCTCGACAATTGGAAGGCGAAGGCGTCATACCAATCTCCTTTAGTCGGGAGTAATTGCTCTTGTTTTGTTTTGTTTTCGTATTTCTTTATGTTTTGAACAATAAACTTTGAAAGCCTAGTGCCTTGCAGGGGCATCATGGCTCGTTCGAGGTTATTATCATCGTTTGCGTGTTTTCATTCAATAAATCGTTGGACTTTTGCATTCAATTATGTTTTCTTTCTTTTACTTTATCACCCTTCAAAAGCTATGTGTTTCTTACACACACGTGATACAACTGGAATCACTCGAATCTAGTTAATAACGACTATGCTAGTGCTAAATATGACTTGATAATCCGATCTACCAAGCCGAAGTGAGGAAGATTGTGAAGTGCCGGAGAACTTGCGGTTGCTACAAGAAGAAGCGAGTTATCTGACCACGAAGAAGCAGTTGAGGTTGTGAATTTGGAGTCTTGTGAAGACGAAAGAAAAGAGATAGGAGGCGGGTCTTGAGAGCGATGTTAAAGAAAGGTTGATTCGGATCTCTGAGACTATATTGAGGTTTTGCTTGGTCATACGAAGACATGCGGGTTTAGACATTGATATTGTGGTACACGATTGAGCAAAGAAGGTTTTCTCGATAAAGCGGAAGGTTAAATCGCATGCGTCACGAAATGTCGAGAGAAAATCAAAGCGAAGTTATAAACAGTTCAACGGTTTCTTAAATTTGTCACCTCTTATCCCGATGGGTTGCAAATGTGGTACCGTACCTAAGAAGGATGGTAAAATGCGAATGTGTGTGGATTCTGATTTGAACAAAGCAAGTCAGAAAGCGACTTTCCACTTCCTCATATTGATGTTACGGTTGACAATACCACTAAGAATAAGGTTTTCTCCTTCATGGATGGTTTCTCGGTTACAATCGGATCAAAATGGCTCCGAAGACATGGAAGACTACTTTTGTTACACGTGGGGTACTACGCTACAAGGTTATGCCGTTCGGGTTGAAAACGGCGCCACTTATCGGTGCTATGGTGACATTATTTCATGACATGATCCATCACGAGATAGAGGTCTCGTCGGCGACATGATAACTCGATCCTGGCGAAGAAGAACATCTTGATCATTTGCGAAACTATTTGATAGATTGAAGAAGGTGAGACTTAATCTAACAAGTGCGACTTTGGTCGGATCAGGAAAACTCTTGGGGTTTGTTGTCGATGGTAAAGGTATTGAAGTTGACCCGCCAAGGTTAAGCGATTCTAGAAATGCGGTAGCCCCCTGAGAAAGGAAGTCGAGAGGTTTCTTGGGCGATTAAACTACATTGCAGATTCATTGCACAATTGCTACTTGTGAGCCAATCTTCAAGTTACTTAAGAAAGATCAAGTAGTGGAATGGAGCAGCGATTGCGGATCGCTTTTGACAAAATCAAGGAGTACCTACAATCCTCTATCACGATGCCGCCGTGAAGAAGACCTCTTATCATGTACTTGCGGTGTTAGAATTCAATGGGGTGTGTGTTGGGGCAACATGGCGAGTGCAGTCGAAAAGAGCATGCAATATACTACCTTAGCAAAAGTTTACCGTGAAACAAGATACTCACGGCTCGAGAAAACTTGCAACTTTAACTTGGCTGCTCATGGATTAAGGCAGTATATGTTGACTCACACTACCTTGTTGATTTCAAGATGGATCCGATAAAATACATATTTGAGAAACCACTCTCTCGGAAGAATAGCAAGATGGCAAATGATCTTGACCGAATATGACATCCGTACACTTCTCGAAGCGATTAAAGGAAGTGTAGTGGCCGATCATTTGGCTCATCAAGCCGTAGATGACTATCGATCTATCGGTTAATTTCGAGATGAAGATGTTTTACTAGTTCTGATTGTGAAGAACCGGGCCAGACGAAGGACACGAACAAGGATCTCGATGGACCATGGTCTTTGATGGAGCCTCAAGCGCGCAGCAATGGCATTGGCGCCATCATTACATCCCTAGCGGACATACACCTTTCACCGCAGATTATGTTTGATTGCACTAACAACATGGCGGTCAGGCGTGCATCATGGGTCTTAAAGCTGCTATTGACTTAAGAATCAAGTTCTTACAAGTGTATGGAGACTCGACTTTAGTGATCGATCGGATAAAGGCGAGTGGGATACGAAGCATCGAATCTCATTCCGTATCGAGCATTTTACGAGTTTGATCCCTACTTGAAGAATTACTTTCAATCATATTCCACGAGAGAAATCGGTTGGCGGGCGCATTGGCTACTATGTCGTCTATGTTCAAGGTTAGATGGGACAACGAGGCTCCCGGATCATCATTGAGAAGTTCGACGAACGGTATTGTTATGAGCTTGACACGAGAAGAAACCTAGGTACTATGGCGTGAAGAGGTATCTTGAGACTCGGGAATATCCAGCGAGGGCATCATTAACGATAAAGTTCATGAGAAGATTTGCATCTAAATTCTTCCCCATCAACGACATCTTATACAAAGCGCAACCACGACTTGTGCTTACTCCGTTGTGTAGACGGAAAACGACAATGCGTATCATGGAAGAGTTACGAAGGCATTTGGTACCCACTCGATTGGACACACCATGGCTAAGAAGATTTTGAGAGCAGGCTACTATTGGTCCACCATGGAATTGTCACCGCTCGATCTTGTCACAAGTGCGGTTATGCCGACAAAGTGCACGTACCTCCAGTACCTCGAATGTTTTAACTTCTCCTTGGCCTTTTGCAATGTGGGGCATTGACATGATCGGAGAAATCAAGCCCACTTCCAATGGACATCGTTTCATCCTTGTGGCAATTGACTATTTCACCAAGTGGAAGCGACCTCGTTGCATATTTACCAAGAATGTAGTGGCTCGATTCATCAAGCACAATCTTATCTGTAGATATGGCACTCCAGAGAGGATTATCACGGATAATGGCTCTAATCTCAACAACAAGATGATCAACTGCGCACGCATTCAAGATCAAGCATCACAATTCTTCTCCATATCGGCCTAAGATGAATGGCGCGATGGAAGCCAACAAAAACATTAAGAATTATCTGAGAAGATGGCGTGACTTACAAGGATTGGCATGAGATGTTACCATTTGCTCTTCATGGTTATCGCTTTCTGACACGAACATCCAGGGGCAACCCCTTCTCTCGTATCATGTATGGAAGCCGTCTTACCCATCGAGGTTGATACCCTCGACGAGTCCTCCGGGAGGCGAGTTAGGAGGCGATTGGGTCGAGACTCGCCTTGACAGTTAATTTGATTGATGAGAAGCGACTCGCGTCCATCGCCATGGACAATTATCGAAGCGAATGATCAAAGCATTTAACAAGAAGGTCAAGCACCGTCTACCAAGTCGGTGATCTAGTAGTCAAGCGCATCATTCTTCCACAAGGTGATCCCAGGGGCAAATGGACTCCCACCTACGAGGGACCCTTTGTAGTCAAGACAGTATTTTCCGGTGGAGCTATGTAATTAGCACCATGGATGGTGAAGACTTCCCACACCACGTGAGCGTAGACATAGTCAAAAATACTACGCATAAAAGAGACCCGCTAGGTCGGTGGCCTAGGCAAAAATAAGGGCATCTGGCGAACCAAAGGTTCGGGCAAAAATAAAGGATATATACAAAACATGTACACCGGCATCGAAAACACGAAAAGCGGCTTGGGCAAAAAGGTATCGGTGGTGAAAACCGAAAGGCGGTCTAGAGCAAAGGTTAGGGATTTAAGCGTCGACTATGTCTCTTCGGATCACATTTCGGACTACTATCGGCATTCATGATTCAAATGGCGAAGACCAATTCACTCACTTTCTCTTGACAGCAAGGAGATGAGATAGTTGAAATATGAGTACTAGCATAGTTGGAACTTAACGAGATTGTTTCCATAGCTTTTACCTTTCTTGTGTACAAACTACTTGGCCATACATACATTTCAAATAAATGCAAGTTCTTTCTCTTTACAATTTTCACTTTGTTGTTTGCATAAAGTCCAGCGTTTGCTTTGAATGATTATCGCACTTGACAATAAGAAGCTAATCGCAAACATATGAAAAGTGAACATACAAAAGTACTTACTGAGCTCCGGGAATTGAGATGGCGACAAAAGTCACCACGACTTCCCAGCGAGCAAGAGGAATCCACGAGCAGCAATTCCACTCAACTAAGCAATGTTACATCGATCTCCAAGCAGTAAGCACCTCATCTCCAGTCAAGGTATTTATCCCCCAGTGGACATCTCTCAGTCCCTTCCTCTTTTCCCAAGCGGCAGTATCCAGACCCGAAACTTGGTCAGATAGTGCATCGGAAGAAACTACATCTTCATCCCCAGCCAAAGATTACAACGGGATCCTTGACTCTCCCAGCTCGGTCTCCCGGCAACTATCAATTGCTCTCCAGCGAGATCTACACTCAGAATCCCCAGTAGAGCGCTTCCTAAATCTCCTCAGCAGGGTCTACGTACAAGGTCCCCAACAAATCGCCTCCCAGACTCTCTTCAACAGGGTCTATGAGATCTCCAACAACGAGTTTCTCAGTCTCTACCCTCCTCAACAATAGCTAGGCCCAAGACTTGGTCAGATAGTGCATCGGAGGAATCCAGGATATCTTTCTTCTCTTTTAAAAGCGGAGTTCTCACCTACACAATTCCCCAAGCGGAAGTCAGGAATCCTCAAAAACAGAACATCCGCATCTTCTTCAAGATGGATATGTTTTGAAATATCACAACACTTATCATTCATACATTACTCATAAAGTCATAATTCATGCATATATCATTCATATGCCTTGCCATGCATCATACTGCATAAAACTAACGAATATTCTATCAAAGTTTCTCTTGTTTTCTCCAAAGCAGTGTGATCCTTATAGCCTAAGCAGGTCAGGATTAAGCCCGAATCGGCGGAAAACTATCGAAAGACCGCCCTTGGTTGTCCTCCGACGGTGGTCGAGATTAAGCCCGGATCGGCGGAAAACTATCCGAAAGACCGCCTCGGTTATCCTCCGATAACGAGCAATGGATCAACACCGATGCCTGTGGGAAGCTATCCACATTTTGCCAACTACTATTTCCCTCGAGTAATCGGCGAAGATTTATTCGATTCCTTATTATCAGGTGACTACTGAGTCTAGCGTCGA
Organism: Vicia sativa; assembly: GCA_021764765.1. Classification (NCBI taxonomy): domain Eukaryota; kingdom Viridiplantae; phylum Streptophyta; class Magnoliopsida; order Fabales; family Fabaceae; genus Vicia; species Vicia sativa. Next base: position 116,019,475 of record CM038793.1, read on the forward strand.
CTCGGTTGCCTTGGATGGCATCTTAAGCCCATCTCCGACTACTTGTCAACATTTCTTCACTTTCGAATCTGCATATATGGTTAAAAATCAATACAAACCAATAACTTCATTCAAAATGAACACGAAGTCTAACATCGACTCCTCGGATGGCATCTTAAGCCCATCTCCTCTCCTTTCAAAACGCCCACGAGCCTAGCGTGCGGCTCGGTTCCAGCAATCCTCACGATATCGAGTCTAACGACTCATTCCCAGCTTCTCAAATGGCATCGTAAGCCCATTCCCATCATCGACCAACGCGAGTGCAAATTTTCGGGTGTACTCGGTGTTCAATCATCTTCTACCTCCAGTCACGAAAGACAAGCGTGTCAATCTAACCCTCGGTACAAGAAGATTGAGCAGGGGCAGTATCATACCCCAAAATTTTCCCTCCATCTATTCAAGAGATTTCATACATCCATACTCGAGGATTCCTCGAGTTGATCGGACAAACTCTCTCTAGACTATCAACCCAAACTAGGGTTTGGTATCTCTCAAGTCAAGATGAATTTCCAACATCTCAATGGTCTTCATGCCTCCCCATATGCTTCAAAGACTCTCCATGTCAAGTTTCAAGCTTCAATCAAGTTTCCTCGAACAATTGCTCGGATGGTTGAAAATCGGTTGTATTGAACAAAAAGTCAGCTATGGTCAACATACGGTCAAACTTCATAATTTTGGTCAACATCCTCATTTTGAAGTTACATTCATCATTTGATCAAGGGTTGATCATGATTCATCAAGAAAACTCAAGATTTGCTCAAAGTCAAACTTTCTAAATTAGGGTTTCTAGGTGAAAAGTCAATGAACTTTGGTGATCATAACTTTCTCATACTTTCTCAAAATTTTCCACCACCTCTTGTTTTGAAGGAAATTCAATTCTCCAAAACTTCATGTCTCACAAGAATGTCCAAAAATGCTTCATTTGAGAGGTATAGCTCAAAACATTCTGAGTCATTTTCAAAGTCAACAAAAGTCAACTTTTGTTTTGAAGATATATTGAGCATGGAAACTCCAATTGAGATGAGACCAAAAAGGTTGGTTATAGGACTCTTAGAGCTTTCCAAAAAGTCCAAGAACACTCAAAAATGTGGAAAATTGAGCAAGATACACCATTCACAAGTTGGGTAATTTTGAAAGAATGCACAAAGAGATACTTCTAAAAATCAATTTTTTGCAAATGGGCTTGCTTTTCTCCATCCAAACTTATTCCTCATACAATTAGGAATATCAAGCCCAATGCCACGATTTTTGATTTATTTTCTATTTAATTTGTAATTTATTCATTTAAATGCAAATTAAATTTAAAATAAAGTACAAAATTAAATTAATTGCAAAGATTGATTTTATTCTTTCCTTGAGACTCAAGTAACTTACAAATGCCGACAATTTTGAAAATTGATCAATTTGGCAAGATTGGATTGAGAATTAATCAAATTTTGAAAATTTGATTTTGTACAAAAATCAAAATTGATTTTCATTGAATGGTGATTGATTCTTACCAAAAACAATGCCAAATCCTTCCAGTACTTATACCTGATGCATACCAATCGAAAAAGGACGAAAAGATTGCTCTAGAAACCCTATTCCAAAGCTCAAAAAACCGTGGTGCACAAGCTATTGGCAATCCTACTTCCAGCCGTTTTCAATCGATTTTGAGGTATCTAACACATTCCTTGACATCTCCAGAATCGATTCAGACCTTTACTTTGCCAAAAAACATCAAGAATCGTGAAAACTAAAATCGGTTTGTTCTTGAATTTTCAAAATTCGAATTCCTTCATTCATGCATTATTAACTCGATTTGTTGTTGTTTTTGTGTTTAGTGATATGTTTGCAAGCTTTCTGGGCAAGCCAATTGAATTTCCATGGCCTGAATCGTGTTACACCATAGCTAGGGTTCCTGAGCTCGATTTAGGGCTTTGCTTAAATGGAAAAATTGGACAATAGGACCTATACCATCGTGTTCGGAACGATCTCAGGAATCGAACCATGCTTTTAGAACTTATTTATATTATGTATGCTGGATTTTTGATTGTAGCCAGGGACATAGCGTCGAGCAATGGCCGTATTTGAAAATTCAAATATTTGAAAGGTTGAAGGCGAGTGCGGCGAAGGAGGAAGCAATGGAAAACAGCGTGTATATTCCACTCACTCCGTTTCCAAGCGTAGAACATGCCATTTCGGTTGGTCAAGTTTGGTTTTCAAGGTTTGAGGTCGGGTCCCTGTTCGAACCATCTTGGGACCATTCTTTTACAAGTTTGCAATTTCTTCATATTTTCATATTTTCATATTTTAATATTTTCCATACATTTTAATTTCTTTTCATATTTTTATTTACGCATTTAAATTCATCAAAAATTAATTTTCTTTTTACATTATTTTCGAAAATCTTTATTTAATTTATAAAATTAAAAATATAATTTTGCATGCATATTTATTTTATTTGTAATTTTGCATTTAAATCACTTTTAATTCATTTTAAATTATTAAATTGCATCTAAAAATCCCAAAAATTTATTTTAGCATATTTATATTATTTCCGCATGTAATAATTTTCTCATATAAAATTTGCATTTCCTCTAACATTTTCTCTTATTTCGATTTCATCATATTTTAGATTTCTCGTTCGTTTCACGAGTTCTTCCAATTCGGACGTTTCTTTACGTTTTCATTTTATTTTCCAATAATGTAGCTGTATATGGGATGTAATAGTTTAAAATTAGGTCTTTACTTTCCGCATTTTAAAATTATGTATACGCCCCAAAGCCTTGTAATAGCGTGGGACATTTACTTTCGCATTTTACATTCCGCATTTACTTTCGCACCCTATAAATTGCTAGTAACTAGGCGTGTATGGCAAGATAAAATCGACATAGATAACCTCAAATTTCAAGATAAAATATCGAATCAACACACTTTTAACACATACACCCTTAGGGTAATTCTCTCGTTGCCTTCGATTACAAATGGTCATGTCCCTCGAACGTAGAGGTATCCTAGCACCGTTGCCTTCCAAACAAATCATCATAATCCCTTCGATACAAAGATCGTAAGACCCACGATGTCGCCTCCGAATACATGATCTTGACCCTCGATTGTTGCCTACGAAAAATGATGATAGTCCCTTCGAATGTGCTAGGATACTTCCTACAATTGCCTTCTATGACCATCCGATGTCCCCTGAGCGACCGATTACATCCAACGAATGGAGCTACCTACTAACTAATGGTAAGGCTAGCGCTATTCTAAAGGAACGTAGAAGTATGAAACACGACCAATTCTGAGTGGGTAAATAAGTCTCTTAGTTGCTTGCTCTAAAAATGCTTTTCACACCACACACTCTTTTTTTCAAAGTTCAAATTCTTTTCAAAACAAAAACATTTCCGAACACTTTGTATACACTCCTACATGAGTCATTACAAAGTCAAAGCGAAATGACATTTTCAAAACATTTTTTTTCAAACACACAGAAAGCAATTTTAAAAAGTGATCTAGAGCAACTAAGAGCCCGTAGATAACTACGGATGGAAAAGGGTGCTAATACCTTCCCTTTTCATAACCATTCTCCGAACTCGAGAATCGAGCGAAGGTCTTTTTCTGTACTTTTACCTTCCCTTAATTGGATAAAAATAAAAGTCGGTGGCGACTCTTGCTATCCGCACATTTGGATACAAAAATCCTACAAAGTCAGTTCACCGTATTACACCATCTCTTCGAGCAAAACCAAACTGACGTAAAGCTTGAGAAGGGTTGTAAGTAATACCTCCCCTTATACCAAGGAGTGGTACATTAGAAATTCTCCTAGCAGCAATGAAGGTGAAATCCTTTTGAGAGAAAAGATTCCAACGGATATCTGAATGAGAGAGTGACATTAGTCTTTGAGACCATGTCAACCTTTGATCGTTCTTCAAAACTGATGGAGGAAGGTGCGAAATAAACCACCTGGAAAGTAACGGTATGCAACACATGAGAGTTCCTTGTCTTTTGATAGTACGAGTGTGGAGAGAGTGTAGAATGTCTCCAAGTAAAGTAGGCACTGGATTACGGGTAAGAAACAACTTGATGGCGTTGACATCTATGAATTGATCCGAGTTAGGGAATAGAACCAAACCATAGATTAGCAAGGCCACAATGTCTTCGAATGCATGGAAACTCATAACTTTGAGGAATTCTCGGGCTTTATTAATTAAGAACTTAGCAAGTAAACCCTTAACTCCGCTTCTTGTTTCCCAACTAACTTCAATGTCTGAGCGCTTAAGATGTAAGGTTGATGCGATGTCTTCGTAGTTAGGAACTTTTTCTAAACCGGTGAATGGCATTTGGTCAAGAGTAGGTATCCCAAGTAGCTTATAGAACTCTTCCAGGGTAGGAACCAACTGATAATCTAGGAATGTAAAGCAATGGTGTTTGGATCAAAAAGCTGGAATAGGGCGTGCATCATATCTTCTTCAAAACGGAGGTAACCAAATCAAGTAGATAACCATGTCTTTTGATGAGCGAGCATGGTGGGAATTTGAAACCAATTCATTGGTGAGAAGGTATACCCATGAAGTTGATTCGGATAGTCTTTCTAGAAGCCATAATCCTACAAAAGCGAGCAAAGATAAATCCTAGGTCCTTGAAATAGTTAGAGATGATATGCATTGCGAATGATGTCATGATGTCATGTTTAGCACACCTGAACAATTCACACAACGAGCCTAGGTTTAAGGCTTGCATGAGGTATAGGTGATTACCCACCAAAAGTTTGAGTTGGTTCATCTGTCCTATAATAATGTAGGGTTCTAGGAATCTCACATCATTGATCTTTCTAAGTAGGCGTTTATTTCAATACGACTACCAAGTGGTCGACGAAAATATCCCAAAGTCGGATCTCGATGAGCGTAGCATCGTATCAACCAACCTTAGCACCAAAGCCGACCATCTCACTACCTTCTAATGGCCAAGATGGGTCAATTCACGGTTCTAAAAGTTTAGTTAGTGCTTGATGACACCACTTGAAGCCAAATACTATCCTCAACTTGGGAATGAAAGTATCGGGACATCCAAGTGTCACACTAACGTAGCCATCATGTTCACCGTTTGATGTCGTCTAGCAGTCACGACGATTTATTGCTACTTACCTAAAGAAACACGGATCCGGTGTAGGATCCCCACAAATATAATACCCAAGCAACCCTTAAAGATAACACGGTGAAGCCGACTTTGTAGTTTTTTGTATCGCAAATGTGCGGATAGCGAAGTCGCCACCTTTTCTTTTATCAATTAAGGAAGGTAAAAAGTACAGAAAAAGACCTTCGTTAGATTCTGAGTAAGGGAGAAGGTTATGAAAAGGGAAGGTATTAGCACCCCTTTTCATCCGTAGTTATCTACGGGCTCTTAGTTGCTCTTAGATCACTTTTAAAATTGTGTTTTCTGTGTGTTTGAAAAATGTTTTGAAAAGCGTTTGCTTTGACTTTGTAATGATTCATGTAGGAATGTATACAAAGTGTTAGGAAATATTTAGTTTTGAAAAGAGTTTGAACTTTGACAAAAGTGTGAGGTGCAAAAAGTATTTTGATAGAGCAAGCAACTAAAAGTCTTATTACCTACTCAGAATTGGTCGTTTTCGTGTTTTTTTACGTTTCCTTTAGAATAGTGATATCCATACCATTAGTTGGTAGGTAACCCTATTCGTTGGATGTAAGCGGGACATTTGAAGGGACATAAATGCGGTCATAGAAAAGAAACTTGTAGGAAGTATCCTAGCACATTCGAAGGACTATCATCATTTTCGTGGCGACAATCGAGGTCAAGATCATGTATTCGGAGGCGACATCGTGGGTCTTATGATCTTTGTATCGAAGGGACTATGATGATTTGTTTGAAAGCAGCGGTGCTAGGATACCTCTACGTTCGAGGACTTGACCATTTATGTCGTAAAAAACGAGAAGAATTACCTAAAGGGTGCGTGTGTGAAAAGTGTGTTGATTTGATTCATGTTATCTTGAAAATTAGAGTGAGCTATGTTGATTTTAGTCTTGCCATACATGCCTAATTACTAGCAGTTCATAGGTGCGGAAATTAAAATGCGGGAATATAAAGTGCGGAAAGATAAATCCTACGCTATTACATGGCTTTGGGGTAGATACATAATTTAAAATGCGGAAAATAAAAGCTCTAATTAAGCTATTACATCCCATGAGCAATTACATAATTGGAAAAAAAAAGCGATAAAAAAATCGTTGAAACAAGATAACACGTGAAAAGATGAAAATCGGGAAATTCAAAATCGAACAAGAGAAAAACGTTAGCAAAAATGATAATTTTTAAATGAGAAAAAATATTTCATGCTGGAAATAACATTAATATGCTAAAATAGTTTTTTGGTATTTTTTGGAATTAATTTAATAATTAAAAACTAATTAAATGTGATTTAAATGATAAATTAACCATTAAATTAAATATGCATGCAAAAATAATATTTTTAATTTTAGAAATTAAATAAACATTTTCTGGAAATAATGCAAAAAGAAAAATATTTTTTGATGTTTTTAAATGCATGATAAAAATTATTGAAATTAATTAAAATGAATGAAAAATATTAAGAAAAGAAAATATGAGAATAGAAAATATGTTAAGTTTGTGAAAAGAAAAAAGCAAAACCGGTCCTGATGAGGCTCGAACCCATGACCAGGGAGGGTATCTACACACAGTCAGCGTCTTAACCACTAGGCCATTTGACATCTGGTGTTTGTAAAGCTGAAAACAATTGAATATGAGTGATCACGTGTCATGAGAATTGAATCAAACCAAGTCAGCGTGAATGGACCCCAGGTGGAACGTGAGAGCCAATCGAAACACGCCATTACGCCATGCCAGAGTCAGACGTTCAACGCCAGAGTCCACGCCGAAGCTAGGGCTCCGGTCATCTTCTCCGGCAACTTATCCACCTGAAAATCCTGCAAAACGTATCAAACAAAGCAAAATAAAAGCCCAGATCGACTAATTCGATCCTTGCGAGCACGATGGTGCCATCCTCATGTCCTGAAATGACCTGTATCTTGTGTTTCGAATCCTACAGCTCTTGGAACCCTAATAATGGCAATATGAGTTTTACATGTGAAACCTCACATGTAACGCATCAATCATGATCTAATGAGTGCCCTGAGTGTATACAATCAATCAAAAACAATTAGTAATGCATGAAACATGAGAATCGAAATTAAGAAAGTTCCAAACCGGTGAGAGCGTGCTGGCACGATTCAGAGCGATTTGGCCTCGAGCAAGAGATGGTTTCGATTGCTGGGAACCTCAGGGAGATGTTTAAATGCTCAGAACTCCTTGAAATTGGCTGGAACTCAAAATTCGATTTTTCCAACTTTTGAGAAAATTTTGGCAAAGTGAGGGGTATATTTTTGGCTAGGGTTTCGTGTCCTTTGCTTGGCATATTGCTGGCTATTTATAGAGTAAATTAGGAGAGGAAAAAGAAGGAAAAAAGATTTGGTTTTGAATGTGCATTGAGTAATTTTCAAATAAAATCAAATTTTTGAAAAAATTTTATTTTCTTCTTAATGAGAGAGCAAGCACGAAATTGGCATGTATCATGGGCTTCCTTGGACCTCAAGTTTAATATAAAATCACTCCTTTTGGAAAAATATCTTATTTTCATATTTTATATAATTTAATTTTGAATTAAATGGTTTTAAATCCAAAAATAAATTAATAAAATAGAAAATTGCCATGACCAAGCATTAATGGGTCACAAATAACATCATGAACAAGTTTGGATCATAAGATTATAGGCCCATTTGGAAAAATTTGCATTTTGACCAATATCTCCTTTTGTGCAATTGTCCAAAAATGCCCAACTTCTAAATAGTGTAACATGCTCAATTTTCCACATTTTTGAGTGTTCTTGGATTTTTTGGAAAGCTCTAAGAGTCCTCTAACCAACCTCTTTGGTTTCATCTCAATTGGAGTTTCCATGCTCAATATATCTTCAAAATAAAATGTTGACTTTTTGTTGACTTTGAAAAGGACCTGTAATGTTTTGATCCATACCTTCCAAATGAAACATTTTTTGAACATTCTTGTGACACATGAAGTTGTATGGAATTGAAATTCCTTCAAAACAAGAGGTCGTGGAAAAATTTCTGAGAAAGTATGAAGAAGTTATGCTCAGTCAAAGTTTGGTTGACTTTTCACTAAGAAACCCTAATTTAGAAAGTTTAACTTTTGAGCAAATCTTGAGTTTTCTTGATGAATCATGATCAACCCTTGATCAAATGATAAATGTAACTTCAAAATGAGGATGTTGACCAAAAACTATGAAGTTTGACTGTATGTTGACCACAGTTGACTTTTGTCCAATCTGGTGATTTTCAACCATCTGAGCAATTGTCTGAGGAAACTTGACTTGTGAGGCTTGAAACTTGACATGGAGAATCTTTGAAGCATATGAGGAGGCATGAAGACCATTGGAGATGTTGGAAGTCCATCTTGATCTAAGAAATACCAAACCCTAGTTTGGGTTGATTGTCTAGGAGAGGGTTTGTCTGATCAACCCTTGAAGAATCCTTGAGTATGGATGTATGAAATATCTTGAGAAGATGGAGGGAAAATTTTGGGGTATGACAACTGCTAGGAGAACTTGTCAGACTGCTACAGCAAGAAGATCGAGTTATACAGCCACACGAAGAGCCAGTTGAGTTTGTGAATTTGGGTACTGATGAAGACAAAAAGGAGATCAAGATAGGAGCGGGTCTTGAGAACAGTGTTAAAGAAAGGTTGGATCAGATTCTACGAGACTATATTGAGGTTTTTGCTTGGTCATACGAAGACATGCCCGGTTTAGACATTGACATTGTGGTACACCGATTGCCGACAAAAGAAGGTTTTCTCCCTGTGAAATAGAAGGTTCGCCGCATGCGTTCTGAGATGTCAGAGAAAATCAAAGCTGAATTTATGAAGCAATTCAATGCCGGTTTCTTATCTATTACTTATCCATAATGGGTTGCAAACGTAGTGCCTGTACCTAAGAAGGATGGTAAGGTGCGAATGTGTGTGGATTACAGAGATCTGAACAAAGCGAGTCCGAAAGACGATTTTCCACTTCCTCATATTGATGTCCTGGTTGACAACACCGCTCAGCATAAGTTTTTCTCCTTCATGGATGGTTTCTCCGGTTACAATCAGATCAAAATGGCTCCTGAAGACATGGAGAACACAACTTTCGTTACACAGTGGGGCACTTTCTGCTACAAGGTCATGCCATTCGGACTGAAGAACGCAGGCGCCACTTATCTGCGTGCCATGGTGGCATTATTTCATGACATGATTCATCACGAGATAGAGGTCTACATCGACGACATGATAGCTAGATCACGGACCAAAGAAGAACATCTTGATCATCTACGGAAACTATTTGATAGGTTGAAGAAGTACAAATTGAGAGTTAACCCCAACAAGTGCACCATTGGAGTCAGATCCGGTAAACTCCTAGGGTTTGTTGTCAGTGGTAAAGGTATAGAAGTTGACCCCGCCAAGGTTAAAGCTATTCAAGAGATGCCGACTCCCTGAGAAGGAAGTCAGAGTTTCTTGGGCGATTGAATTACATTGCGGTTTCATTGCACATCTAGCGCTACTTGTGAGCCAATCTTCAATTCTTGAAGAAAGATCAAGTAGTAGAGTGGAGCGACGATTGTCGGATCGCTTTGACAAAATCAAGGTACCTACAAAATCCTCTATCACGATCTTTTGCCGAAGGAAGACCTCTTATCATGTATATGATTAGAGAATTCAATGGGGTGTGTGTTGGGGCAACATGGCGATCGAAAAAAGTATGCAATATACTACCTTAGAAAAAGTTTACCGTGTGAAACAAGATACTCACTGCTCGAGAAAACTTGCACGCTTTAACTTGGGCTGCTCTTCGACTAAGGCAGTATATGTTGACTCACACTACCTTGTTGATTTCCAAGATGGATCCGATAAAATACATATTTGAGAAGCCAACTCTCTCCGGAAGAATAGCAACATGGCAAATGATCTTGACCGAATACGACATTCAGGATACTTCTCAGAAAGAAATCAAAGGAAGTATAGTAGCCGATCATTTGGCTCATCAAGCCGTAGATGACTATCGATCTATGCGGTTTGAATTTCGAGATGAAGATGTTTTACTAGTCGATTATGAAGAACGGGCAGGACGAAGGACACGAACAAGGATCCCGATGGACCATGGTCTTTGATGGAGCCTCAAACGCACTTGGCAATGGCATTGGCGCCATCCTTACATCCCCTGCAGGCGGACATATGCCTTTCACTGCCAGATTATGTTTCAACTGTACCATCAACATGGCCGAATACGAAGTGTGGATCATGGGTATCGAAGCTGCTATTGACTTAAGAATCAAGTTCTTAGGAGTGTACGGAGACTCAGCTTTAGTGATCGATCGATTAAGGAGCGTGGGATCGAAGCATCGAATCTCATCCGTGTCGAGCATGTTTTGAATTTGATCCCCTACTTCGAAGAGATCACTTTCGATTACATTCCACGAGAAGAAAATTAATTGGCAGACGCATTAACTACTATGTCATCTATGTTCAAGGTCAGATGGGACAACGAGGCTCCCTAGATCATCATTAAGAAGTTTGACGAACCAGCGTATTGTTATGAGCTTGATACAGAAGAGAAACCTTGGTACTACGACGTGAAGAGGTATCTTGAGACTCGAATATCCATGAGAAATCATCAACGATAAGAAGTTTTTGAGAAGGTTTGCATCCAAATTCTTCCTCAGTGACGGCATTTTGTACAAGCGCAATCACGACTTGTGCTTACTCCGCTGTATATCAAAAAACTGCAGAACGTATCATGGAAGAGTTACACGAAGGCACATTTGGTACCCACTCCAGCGGACATACGATGGCTAAGAAGATTCTGAGAACAGGTTACTATTGGTCCACCATGGAAGCTGATTGTCACCGCTATGCTCGATCTTGTCACAAATGCCAGATATACACAGACAAAGTACACGTACCTCCAGTACCTCTGAATATTCTAACAGCTCCTTGGCCTTTCGCAATGTGGGGCATTAACATGATTGGAGAACTCAAGCCCACTGCTTCCAATAGACATCGTTTTATCCTTGTGGCAATTGACAATTTCACCAAGTGGGTAGAAGCAACCTCGTTCGCATCTGTTACCAAGAATGTTGTGGCTCGATTCATCAAACATAATCTTATCTGTCGTTACGGCACTCCCGAAAGGATTATCACAGATAATGGTTCTAATCTCAACAACAAGATGATCAGAACTACGCACGCGATTCAAGATCAAGCATCACAATTCTTCTCCGTGTCGGCCTAAGATGAGCAGTCTTTGTGGAAGCCGCCAACAAGAATATCAAGAAGATCATCTGAAAGATGATAGTGAATTACAAAGATTGGCATGAGATGTTACCATTTCTCTTCATGGTTATCGCACTTGCCTGAACATCGGCGGGGCAACCCTTCTCTATTGTATCACGGTATGGGCGATCCTACAAATTGAGGTTGAGATACCCTCGACGAGAGACCTCACGGGCCGAGCTAGGCGAAGATGATTGGATCGAGACTACCTCGACCGATCAATTTGATTGGCGGCTTGACTGGCGTCCATACGCCATGGACGGATCTATCGAGCGAATGATCGAGCATTTAACAAGAAGGTCAAGCATCGAGTCTACCAAGTTCTTGATCTAGTAGTCAGCGCATCATTCTTCCACAAGGTGATCGTGGCAAATGGACTCCCACTTATGAGGACCGTTTGTAGTCAAAGCGATATTTTGGTAGACTATGATACTTAGCACCATGGATGGTGAAGACTTCCCACATGTGAGCGGACATAGTCAAAAATACTACGCATAAAAGAGACCGCTAAGTTGGTGACCTAGGAAAAATAAGGGCATCTTGGCGAACCAAAGGGTTCGGGCAAAAGTTAAGGATATACGAAAAATGTACACACGAAAACACGCAAAAGCGGCTTGGGCAAAAAGGTATCATTAGACTAAAAACCAAAAGGCGGTCTAGGAAAAAGTTAGGGATTTAAGCGTACAACTATGTCTCGTCCAGATCACTTATCTACAGACTACTATCAGCATTCAAGATTCAAATGGCGAAAATCAATTCACTCACTTTCTACTGACAACAAGGGGATGGGATAGTCGAAATATATTTGTACTAGCATAGTTGGAACTTAACGAGATTGTTTTCGCATAGCTTTTTACCTTTCTTGTGTACAAACTACTTGGCCATACGCCACATTTCAAATTAATACAAGTTTCTTTCTCTTTACAAATTCCACTATTTGTTGTTTGCATAAAGTCCAACGTTTGCTTTGAATGATTATATGCGTATGACAATAAAAATCTATCTACAAACGTACGAAAAATGAACATACAAAAGTAATTACTACAGGCTCTAGGAATTGAGATGACGACGGAAGTCACCAATACATTCCCCTGCAAAGTGCAATCCCCCACAGAGATGTCACTCATTACAAACCTTCCCCAGTGGAGTACACATTTTTCTCCACTAGTCCAGACATCCTAGGCTCTATCACGTTAGTCCCCGAGCAGTGATTCCACTCAACTAAACCGTGCTACATAAGTTTCCAAGCAGTAACGATTCATCAGCAGCAATATTCAGACTCGAAACATGGTCAGATAGTGCATCGGAGGAAACCTACATCTTTTGTTCCCCAGCCAGAGATTTCGACGGGCTCTAGATCCTAACGGTCTCTAGCAACTATCAAATGCTCTCCGGCGGATCTCGCAAGATCCCGATGGCGCCTCCTAAATTTTCCCTAGCAGGGTCTACGCACAAGATCCTCGGTAGGGTACCTCTTGATCTCTACTATCCTCAACAATATCAAGGCTCGAGATGTGGTCAGATAGTGCATCGGAGGAATCAAGGTTATCTTTCTCCTCAGGGCTTCCAATCCGCCGTCCGAGCGAGCGAAAATCTAAGCGAGCGTCCGCATCTTCTTCAAGATGGATATGTTTTGAAATACCACAATATCTATCATTCATACATTACTCATAAAAGTCATGATTTGTGCATATGTCATTCATACACATTGTCATGCATCATAATCTGCATAAGACTAACGATATTCTATCAAAGTTTCTTTTGTTTTTCCCAAAGCAGTGAAAATCATACGAAACAACGGTCCGAGATTAATGCGGCAGACGGGAAACCTAACGACGACCGCCCATGTTATCCTCCGACAACAGATCCAGGATTAATACCCGAAGCCAGACGGGAAACCCTATCCGAACGATCACACAAGTTATCCTCGATATGACATTGGATCAATACGTAACCAACGGAAGTTGTCCATATTTTGCCGACTATTATCCTCTCGAGTAATCAAGGCGAAGATTTGTTACGACTCTCTCTTATTATCAATAGCAACTACAGTCGGCGTCGACTCGATTGCCTTGGATGGCATCTTAAGCCCATCTCCGACTATTTGTCGACATCTCTCCACTTTCAAAATGCTGCACATTTGGTTAAAAAACCAATACAAACCAATAACTTCATTAAAAAACGAGTGCAATTTCAAATGTACGACTCAACATCGTTCCCTCCGGATGGCATCTTAAGCCCATCTTCGTGCCCCCTTCCACTTTAAGGAACATCTACCGAGCCTAGCGTACGGCTCACTCCCTGTCATACCCCAAAATTTGCCCTCCATCCTCTCAAGATATTTCATACATCCATACTCAAGGATTCCTCAAGAGTTGATCAGACAAACTCTCTCCTTGACAATCAACCCAAACTAGGGTTTGGCAATTCTCAGGTCAAGATGGACTCCCAACATCTCCAATGGTCTTCATGCCTCCTCATATGCTTTAAAGATTCTCCATGTCAAGTTTCAAGCCTTACAAGTCAAGTTTCCTCAGACAATTGCTCAGATGGTTGAAAATCAGTTGTATTGGACAAAAAGTCAAGCTGGTCAACATGAGTCAAACTTCATAATTTTGGTCAACATCCTCATTTTGAAGTTACATTCATCATTTGATCAAGGGTTGATCATGATTCATCAAGAAAACTCAAGATTTGCTCAAAGTCAAACTTTCTAAATTAGGGTTTCAAGATGAAAAGTCAATTGAACTTTGGTGATCATAACTTCTTCATACTTTCTCGAGAAATTTTTCCACCACCTCTTGTTTTGAAGGAAATTCAATTCTCTACAACTTCATGTCTCACAAGAATGTCCAAAAATGCTTCATTTGAGAGGTATGGCTCAAACATTCTAGGTCATTTTCAAAGTCAACAAAAGTCAACTTTTTGTTTTGAAGATATATTGAGCATGGAAACTCCAATTGATATGAGACCAAAAATGTTGGTTTGAGGACTCTTAGAGATTTTCAAAAAGTCCAAGAACACTCAAAAATGTGGAAAATTGAGCAAGATGCACTATTCAGAAGTTGGCAATTTTGGACAATTGCACAAAAGGACATTTTGGTCAAAAGGCAAAATTTTCCAAATGGGCCTAAAATCTTTTGGTCCAAACTTGTTCATGACATGATTTTTGACCCATAAATTCTTGGCCATGGTAATTTTCTATTTTTATGATTTATATTTGAATTTTAAAACATTTAATTCAAAATTAAATCATGTAAAATATGAAAATAAGATTTTTTTCAAAAAGGATGGGATTTATATCTTCCTTGAAGTCCAAGATAGCCCATAATTCATACCAAATTCGTGCTAGCCTTTGCATTCATGAAAAAATCAATTTTTTTCAAAGATTTGATTTATTTGAAAAGGAAAAATATTGCACATTGATGGATGAATCTTTTTTCACTCCTTTTTCTCTCCAAATTGCCTCTATAAATACTCAGCAAGATCACAAGCTACAAAAAAAAAAGCCCTAGCTCAAGCCAAACCCTTATTCTTGCAAAAATTTTCAAGAAACTTGTGAAATTCGGATTTCAAAATCCATTGATTCCATGGGTTCAAAGCCTTCCGTTGTGCACGAGGTTCGAGGGTTCAAAACCATCCATTACACGAAGCTTCTATTGCCGGATCGTGCCATCTGACTGCTCGATTTGGTATTTTATTGATTTTCGATTTCTTAAATTCATGCCTTATTAATTGTTTTTGTGTGTTTGTTTGTACTCGGGATGCCGTTAGATCATGTTTGAACCCACATGGCTTGAGCGTCGAAACCATATTTCCATTATTAGGGTTGAGGCTGTTTGAATCGAGCAGCCTTATAGCGTTTTAGGGCAAGCGGATGTCACCATTGGATTGGAAGTCGATTTGAGGTAGGGTATCCATTGTTTCTTTAAATTCGTATTTTGCGGGTTTTGGAATTATGGCCATCGGAGAAGGCGGTAAGACTAGGGCTCGGCGTCGTTAGATAATTGACCGTGAGGAGGTGGGCGTGGCGAGATAGCATGTTCCGATTCGTCCATCCGTTCACGGGGTCCACCATCTTGATCGTGCATTGACCGCTGACGTGGCGTGTTGCTTTCGTAGTTGCGTTTTGGTTCCATAACACGGTCTGGCGTGGCCTGAGTGGTTAAGGCATTCAACATTCCAAGATCCTCTCAAAGGTCCACTGTTCGATCCCACTGCACGGTTTTCGTTTTCTTTTCACAAACTTCAAACTTTTCCTATTTTCATATTTTAATATTTTGCATTATTTTAATTAATTTCATAATTTTATTTGCATTAAAATTATCAAAATTATTTTTCTTTTTACATTATTTTCAGAAAATCTTTATTTAATTTATAAAATTAAAATATAATTTTGCATACATATTTATTTTTATTCATAATTTTACATTTAATTACTTTTAATTCATTTTAAATTATTAAATTGCATTCAAAAATCCAAAAAATTATTTTAGCATATTTATATTATTTCCAGCATGCCATATTTTTCAATTAAAATTTCATTTTTTCTAACATTTTCTCTTATTCAATTTCATCGTATTTTCGATTTCTCTTATCGTTTCACAGTTATTCCGCTTGGGCGTTTCTTTACGTTTTCATTTTTTTTCCAATAATGTAATTTGTTTATGGGATGTAATAGTTTAAATTAGGATTTTATTTCCGCAAGTTTAAATTATGTCTCTGCCCCAAAGCCATGTAATAGCGTGGGACATTTACCTTTCGCACTTTACATTCGCATTTTAATTTCGCACCCTATAAATTGTTAGTAACTAGGCGTGTATGGCAAGATAATAATTGGACATAGCTCACACTAATTTTCAAGATAAAATACGAATCTACACTCTTTTCACATATACTTAGGGTAATTCTCTCTCGTTGCCTTACAATTCAAAATGGTGAGTCCCTCGAGCGTAGAGGTATTCTAGCATTGCCTTCAAAACAAATCATCATAGTCCCGATACAAAGATCATAAGACCCGATCGCCTCCAGATACATGATCTTGACCCTCGATTGTCGCCTCGAAAATGATGATAGTCCTTGAATGTGCTAGGATACTTCCCTACGTTTGCTTTCTATGACCATCGATGTCCCTGATGTCAACACATCCAATGAATGGAGTTACCTACCAACTAATGGTATGGATAGCGCTATTCTAAAGGAGCGTAAAATAACACGAAAACGACCAATTAAGGTAGGTAATAAGACTTTTAGTTGCTTGCTCTATCAAATGCTTTTCACACTCACTTTTGTCAAAGTTCAAACTCTTTCAAAACAAAACATTTCCAAACACTTTGTATACATTCCTATGAATCATTACAAAGTCAAAGCGAAATGCCTTTTCAAAAAATTTTGTCAAACACACGAAAGCACAATTTTAAAGTGATCTAGAGCAACTAAGAGCCGTAGATAACTACGGATGGAAAGTGCTAATACCTTCCGCTAACCTTCTCCTTACTAGAATCTAAAGGTCTTTTTACGTACTTTTACCTTCCCTAATTGGATAAAAATAAAAGTCGGTGGCGACTCTTGCTATCCGCACATTTGCGATACAAAATCTAAAAAGTCGAGTTCCGTATCCACAGGCTGGCGACTCTGCTAGGAAACACCCTAAAAGAGAATACCTTAAGGATTTCTAAATCACCTTTATTGCTTCTGTTTGACTTGCTTGCTTTATCTTTAAGGGTTGCTTGGGTATTATATTTGTGGGGGATCCTACACGGATCCGGGTTTCCTTTAGGTAAGTAGCAATAAATCGTCGCGACCGTTAGGCGTATAAAAGCAGTCAACATGATGGCTCGTTAGTGTGACACTTTGGATGTCTGATACTCTTCATTTCCAAGTTGAGGATAGTATTTGGCTTCTGCGTGGTGTCATCAAGCACTAACTAAACTTTTAGAACCTTAATTGACCCATCTTGGCCATTAGAAGGTAGTGAGATGGCCGACTTTGGTGCAGACCGAGGTTGGTTGATACTCGATGCTACGCTCATTGAGATCGGACTTTTGGGATATTTCGATCGACCACTTGGTAGTCGTATTGAAATAAGCGCCCTGAGAAAGATCAATGATGTGAGATTCCTAGAACCGGTTACTATTATAGGGCGGGATGAACCAACTCAAACTTTTGGTGAATCACATACCTCTTACAAGCCTTAAACCTAGGCTCATTGTGTGAATTGTTTGTGTGTAAAACATGACATCATGACATCATTCGCATTGCATATCATTTCTAACTATTTCAAGGACCTGAGTTTATCTTTGCTCTGTTTTGTGGGAATTATGGCTAGAAAGACTATCGAATCAACTTTATGGGTATACCTTCTCATTCAAAGAATTGGTTTGAGAATTCCGACCATGCTCGGTTCATCAAAGACATGGTTATACTACGACTTGGTTATCTCCGGTTTTGAAGAAGATATGATGCATGTCTATTCGGTTCTTGATCCGAAACACCATTGCTTTACATTCCAGGATTATCGGTTGGTTCCTACCTTGGAAGAGTTCTCTAAGCTACTTGGGATACCTATTCTTGACCAAATGCCATTCAGGTCTAGAAAAGGTTCTAAATCTGAACGATACATCGACCTTACATCTTAAGCAGACATTGAAACCAATTGGGAAACTAGAAGTGGAGTTAAGGGTTTACTTGCTAAGTTCTGATTAAAAAGAGAATTCCTCAAAGTTATGAGTTTCCATGCATTTGAAGACGTTGTGGCTAATCTATGGTTTGGTTCTATTTCCTAACTCGGATCAGTTCATAGATATCAATGCCATCAAGTTGTTTCTTACCGTAATCCATTGCCTACTTTACTTGGAGATGTCCTACATTCTCTCCACTCTCATACCATCAAAAGACAAGGAACTCTCGTATGTTGCATCGTTACTTTCGGGTGGTTTATTCACACCTCCCTCCATCAATTTTGAAGAAGAGAACAAAGGATGAAGTGGTCTCAAGGCTAATGTCACTCTCTATTCGACATTCGTTGGAATCTTTTCTCTCAAAAGGACTTCCCATTCATTGGCGCTGGAGGAATTCCCTAATGTACCCTACTTGGTATAAGGGAGGTATTACTTACAACCCTTCTTTAGCTCTCGTCGGTTTGGTTTTGCCGAAGAGATGGTCCACATGATATGCTTCTCCAAGATATTGTGTTCGATTACAATCATGATCTCGAGAATTACCGGAGAAGGTTTATACGCTTAGGGCATGGTAAGAAGTACGATACCAAGACTTTGGGCACAAAACTCCATTCCTTGGAACCTTACCTCAAATGGGTGCGAGCTCGAGCTCAAAACCTCATGATGCCATTCACGCTGTTCTACGGTAATTATGGAACTGTTGCTATAGGTGGCGTACCTATACTGATTCTCCATCCTAGATTCAATTTAAAGAAGAGAGGATACCTTTGAAGCTCGGTGTTATGCAAGTGAGAAGAAAGTGTTAGAGTTGACCAAGCTACTTCACGAGGCGAAGCATCAAGCCTACCTCGGCACCAAGAAGGCCATGGGAGACTTAGAATTTAGGATTTATTTGTTTTCTTTTATTGTTTTGAACTATCTCTTGTACTTAAAAAGAAAGAATAATGAAAAGTACTAATAAATGTTTGTTCATTGCTTGTTTAACAAATTTAAATCTCTAAGGTCCTTGAAAACATTGCATTGCATTGCGCATAAACATTGCATATCATAGCATAACATTGCATCATAGGTACATTGAA